>JAQQAC010014596.1:4096434-4159791 GCA_029783875.1 Phataginus tricuspis | reverse complement strand
TGTGTTGAAGTCTCCTAAAATGAATGCATTGCTGTCTATTTCCTCCTTCAATTCTGTTAGTATTTGTTTCACATATGCTGACGCCCCTGTGTTGGGTGCATATATATTTATAATGGTTATATCTTCCTATTGGACTGACCCCTTTATCATTATATAATGTCCTTCTTTATCTCTTGCTACTTTCTTCGTTTTGAAGTCTATTTTGTCTGATACAAGTACTGCAACACCTGCTTTTTTCTCCTTGTCGTTTTCACGATATATCTTTTTCCATCCCTTCACTTTTAGTCTGTGTATATCTTTGGGTTTGAGGTGAGTCTCTTGTAAGCAGCATATAGATGGCTCTTGCTTTTTTATCCATTCTGTTACTCTGTGTCTTTTGATTGGTGCATTCAGTCCATTTACATTCAGGGTGATTATCGATAGATATGTACTTATTGCCATTGCTGGCTTAAGATTCGTGGTTACCAAAGGTTCAAGGGTTGTTTCTTTACTATCTAACAATCTAACTTAACTTTCTTGTTAACACCATCTGATGTTTCTTTATTTCTCTCCCTTCTTATTCTTCCTCCTCCATTCTTTATATACTAGGTGTTTTATTCTTTGCCTTTAGTTAGTATTTGGATGGTCTGCTTTCTTTGGTATGATTTTATTTTCTCTGGTGACATCTTCTTAGTCTTAGGGGTGCTTCCCTCTAGAGCAGTCCATTTCAGATATCATGTAGTGGTGATTTATGAGAGGCAAACTCTCTCAACTTTCACTTGTCTGGAAATTGTTTAATCCCTCTGTCATATTTAAATGATAATCATGCTGGAAACAATTTTCTTGGTTCGAGGCTCTTCTGTTTCATTACGTTAAATATATCATGCCATTCTCTTCTGGCCTATAAGGTTTCTGTTGAGAAGTCTGATGATAGTCTGATGGGTTTTCCTTTGTAGGTGATCTTTTTTCTCTCTCTAGCTGCCTTTAATACTCCGTCTTTATCTTTGATCTTTGCCATTTTAATTACTATGTGTCTTGGTGTTGTCTTCCTTGGGTCCCTTGTGTTTGGAGATCTGTGGGCTTCCGTGGACTGCGAGACTATTTCCTTCCCCAGCGTGGGAAAGTTTTCAGCAATTATTTCTTCAAAGACACTTTCTATCCGTTTTTCTCTCTCTTCTTCCTCTGGTACTCCTATAATGCGAATATTGTTCCGTTTGGATTGGTCACAAGTTCTCTTAATATTCTTTCATTCCTAGAGATCCTTTTATCTCTCTCTGCCTCAGCTTCTCTGTATTCCTGTTCTCTGAATTCTATTCCATTAACAGTCTCTTGCATCTCTTCCAGTCTGCTGTTAAGCCTGTCGATCGCTTGTCTCATTTCTGCATTGTCTTTCCTCACTTCCCTCACTTCCTCCCTCAGCTCTTGCACATTTCTCTGTAGATCCATCAGTATGGTTATGACTTTTATTCTGAATTCTTTTTCAGGAAGACTATGCATTTCCATCCCTTCAGGCTCCCTCTCTTGGGTCTTGTTGATCTTAGTCTGGACCATATTCCTCTGTCTTTTCATGGCTATAGTAGTGGTCGCTGGTAGGTGCCACATATGTCAGCTGGGCTCTCTAAGACTTTAAAAAGAAATAATAAAGAAAGAAAAGAAAAGAAAAAAGAAAGAGAGGAAAAAACAAAAAACAAACAAAAACACCCACCGGGAGTAGATTCTGTGGGGATGCTGTAGGTGGCGCTGTTGCTCCACTATTCCACAGCCGTCCGCAGGGCTCTTTATAGCCCCGCCTTGCAGGGGGCAGAGTCCTCTCCGGTGTCACTGCAGGCTATGTGCTGTCCTGTATCTTGTGGTCTCTTTTTTAGGAATAGTTGTACTTGTTATATTTTCATAAATACATATGGTTTGGGGAGGAGATTTCCACCGCCCTGCTCATGCCGCCATCTTCCCGGAAGTCCTCCTGTGACTACTTCTGCCAGATGGAGGGGTCCTCAAATCCTAAGCCCATCCCAAGCTTGATGTTGACGACTCAACGCTGCACCTGATCCTCACAGCAACTGCTTCTAGCAAGAACTGCATTTCCTCACCATTCCAGGACGCTTCTCATGTTCAGCCAGCTGATTTCAGTCATTCTAAAAACCTCAAACAGGCCCTGCTTAGAGAGGGTTTTGTCTGGATGGGAAGATAAAAGCAGCCGGTTTGGCTTTTTCTGAGCTGTTGTGGGCCTGCCTATCTATTATAGCAAACTTTAAATTGCACCCAACCACATTATGCATTAAACAGATTTTTTGTTTTTGGCTGTAAATGCCATTTGATCAAAACGGAAAAAGCTAATAATGCGTCAATGTTTATATAAAAAGAGTAGTAGTCTGATTATTTTGTTAGGTGTTGACATGATTTTCTATTTCCCCTGTCTCACTGTTACCGTATCTCAGAGTGAACATGTGACTGTTACAGAGATTTCAATCTGCTTTCCTTCTTTGGCCTCAAGACAGTCTGCGATAAGTGGTGGTGTCTGCTACCCAAACCCAGCTCTGATGCTCTAGCCAAAGGGAAAGGACAACCCATGAGTCATTTTGGTACTGGTGCCCAGGGAGGTGACACTTATCTTTCCAAAAGAGGCTGAGCCCATTCTAAACTGGTTCTTGGGCAGGCTTAGATGAACTGCTGTTATTTTCCTGCTGGTTCTTGCCACCAGTCTAACTTCCAGACCTGGAGTTGCCTTCCTATCTAAATTTCCTTACAATTTCAATTTGATAAAATATGATTATTCTTCCTATTGAGAAAGGCATTTGACTCTAGAGACAACTGAATTAGTGGGCAGGTCATTTGTAATAGGAAGGTCCCTGGAGATTTTTTTTTTCATTCACAGTTATCAAGTGCCTGCTGCATGCCCAGAACTGTGAGGACATGAAACTAAAAAAGATCTAGTCCCTTTCCCATTTCAGTTTCATCCCCACAGATTGCACTTTCACCTCTGCAGAAAATGGTGCTTTGCCAGGTAGGGATGAGGTTCTCAATCATTAAAAACCTCATAGAAAGAAATTTTACAATCCCTATGATACCTACTTCAATTATTTGGACTCTTCATAGCCAGGAAGTTTTCATTTATTCTAACTTAGGATTTCTCAACCTCTTCACTGGTGACCTGTTGGACTGGATGATTCTATGTTTTGGGGGTCGTCCTGTGCATTGTAGGGTGCTCAGCAATACCCACTAGACTCCCTCCTCCCAGTCAAGACAGCCAAAACTACCTCCAGACATTGCCAAATATTCTCTAGGGGACAGAAACACTGACCTAATATGAATTTATTCTTTTGTGATTTGATGTCATGTTTTTACTATTCTTTTTGTTTACTATGGAGATAGAGAATTGACCACCATTTTCTATTGAATATTATCTAGGAAAGTCATTTTTACTTTTCTAAGCAGATATAAAAATGTAATCACCCTCTGACTGGATTTCACTATTTTTAAGTGAATGATAGTGAACAACTGTGGACTGATTATTTTGCTTTCTTACAGACAAGATTCCTGGTTTTCTTATTTCCCACTTTTTCATTATGTTCATAGAAAGAGTATCAAAGACAGATTTCTAGCTGGGTTTCATTTTGACGAGTGATTCTTAACCATTTTTATATGGCTCATTCTATATGCCATTCAGTAAAAGTTAGGTAACTTTGCCTCGAAAAGATATGCATATGCATACACGTAACTTTTCAAAGCTACCACCTCTCCAATCCCTCTCCTGGACTCCAGGTTAAAATTCTGTCTTTTAAAACTAGTGCCAGTTCCTCAAGTTAAGGTTTTGTGAGGTTATAAAATAAAGCAAGCCTGAAAATGGCTGATAAAGTTTGATCATCACAATGATTTGCTCTTTTCTAGGTGAAAACTCCAGGCACTGTTAACCTTTTCCCAAGCATCCTATTCCCTTGTCCCTCTTGTCACTGTTGCCTTTTTTTTTTTTTTTTTTTTTTTGCCAACCCATCAGTGCTCTTTGCTTTAATTACTGATGTTGATAGCAGAGAATCATATTACCTGGCAGAAAATGGGATGTATACCACCCTCACTCCTGCTTACCCACCACCCAGCAGCTGCTGAAGAGAAGCTAGTAGGGGCTTCTGAGGCTAATATAGCCCTGCTGTGAGCTGCCCCCTTATCTGCCCTTCAAACTCTCTCCCCTGCAAAGAAAGAAGGAAATCACATGCACAGAAACATTGGCAAGCAAGCCAAAGGATTCCTTGGAAAGGATGAAGGAAAATGAGTATACTGTCAAGCAAACAACTTCTAAATATCTACATAGACATTTCTCCAATGTGAATCCTTATTTCTCTAGTTCCCCAATTCAGCCTCTATTTCCACTGGTTCCCTGTCCTCCTACACAGAGCAATTATGCTCTGCCCTCAGACACAGATGCCCTATCCTACTCCATCCTGGTGCACAGACAAAAAAAGCTTTGAAGTTAATGGGACCCCCTTCCTGGGAAGGCATTTAAGATCATCAATTATTACTTCAACGTGTCTTTGATGAGTCACCCCTCCCGAATCCCAGTGATTCATCGGAGTATTTTTTCCAGAAACAAAAGAGTATTCTTTTCCAAAGAAATTCTCATGCCACCTGCTAAGAGACAAATAGTCCATGTCATTACACCAGTAAGAGCTAACATAAGTGGTTTCTTTCTGTATCCTTGCTACTCAGAGTATGCTCCCTGGATTCGTAGCATTAACATTACCTTGGAATTTGTTAGAATGCAGAATCTCAGGTGCCACCCCAGATCTACTGCATCAAAATCTGCATTGCAACAATATCCCCTGAATTTCACAGCACTGCAGTGCCCACCGTCACCATCTTCACAAGCTCCCCACCTACGCTGGGGTTGCCTTGGGGTCCTGGGCATTGCGCTGGGGTACTGGAGAGGACTGCCTCCTTCCCCTCCACCCTGAACTCAGACTTCAGAGTGGTTCCATATAAAGGACAGGTCAGGAGATGTCCTAAAAGCGGTCCCTTACCACGCCCTTGCCTCACCCCATGCCCACTACCATCCTCTGGATTTTGAAATGGTTGTTCAAGCCCTTAGATTTCTTCATCTTCTGTTTCCTCCTCCATAAATCTCATGCTTTGGGGGTGGGGTGGGGGGAGATCAGAACATTTTACAATAGTAACCACCTCTTCTAAGTACTCTAATACATGCCAAGCATTGTGCTAAGCTCTTTTAAATGTATCATTTCATGGAAATTCTTACAACAATCCTGAAAGTAGAGAGTCTTATGACAATTTATGTATGACAAAACTAAGGCTCAGAGAGATCAAGTAACTTGTCCATGTTCTTACGGCTGGTCCACAGGTAGAAGCAGGATCAAGCCCTGGTCTGTCCTTTCTCCGGTACCATGCTGCCTTTCTCGTACAACCATGCTGCCAGGCGTAATTTAGTTACTAGGCACTCAGGATATACATATTAGAGTGAGATTTCTTCTCCTTAAGACCTGTCCCTTTCCTCAAGCAGCCCGCATTGGAGGTGGTCACTGACAAGTAAATTGGCAATACGGCATGATGTGCTGCCATGGTGCTAAGTGTAGGACGTGATGAGCACCCACAGGAAGGGAATCTAACTCCGCATTGGTGATGATGAGATTCAGTTTACTTTGAGGCATGACACTCTAGCTGAAACCTAAAGGCAAAGATGGGAGAAAAGTATTTGAGCAGAGGAAACAGTGTGTGGCGGTCAGAAGCAAGAGACTGCACGGACATTACAAGAAGTGGAAGGAAATATGGTGCGGCTGGGGCAGAATCTGGGAGGGTGGAGTTGAGTGGGGAGAAGGGAGGATGGGCAATGGGATGAGAAAGGACACAGAGGCAAGCAGGATTCCTATCATGAAGAACCTTAGAAGCTACATAAGGAGTTTGCTCCAAATCCTGAGGACGAGGAGTGCCACTGAAGTTTTTAAGCACAGAAGGGACATGATGACTTTTGTTTGAGAAAGATCGCTCTTCCATGTGGCAATGGATTGAAGGGAAGGCATGAGAAGAGTCAGAAGGGAGGACAAGAGATAGAAGGCAGCTGAAATAACACAGGTGAGAGCCGATGGCGACCTGCCGGAGAAGTAGCGGGCAGAGCTACCTGGGAGGACAACCTCAGCAGGGCTGGATCAGTAAGATGTCAGGGCAACAGAGATGCAACTCATTTTTCTGGCTTAAGCAGAGGTGTGGACTTTAATACCATATATTTGTGTGTGTTATCAAAAATAACCCTACAAATGATCTCCAGATTAAGATATGAATACCACTTTATCTACTAACATACTGATAACAAAATTTGCCCTTGTCATGGTTATAGGGACTCTCCTTAGTCACTTATTATCAGGTAAACATGTTTACTTCTGAACCTGGGTCATTATGGGGCATACACAGTGAGAATTAGGTCACAGCATTACGTTATCAACAAGGATCATTACACAGGGCAACACAGCAGATGCTAGTAATTTCAACTGAACTATGCTTCTAGCTGCAGTCATTTGGTTGGGGAATTATTAAACGTAGGTTAAAACAAGAGAAGAACAAACAATAAGTCACAAACTGTAGATAATGAAAAAAAGAGAACTGGTTCTAAAAGACAAAGATTGTAAAAAATATATATATATATGTTGGCCACAAGAAAAACAACCTGGAAGCCTATATAAGAGCATGCTTGACATTTGCTTTTTCTAGTTTCAGGCATGACTGCTGGAAGTTCCTCCATCTCCATGTATTTTAAATCTGAAGGACCAGATTCTAAATAAATTAAACACTTATTTTTTCTGATATTACGAGGAAGGGAGAATGCTGGAGATGTAGATGCCGCTTCTCTTCTACACAGGTGGATCTGGTCTACTGGTCTTTATCCACAGCTCCTGAAAACACTGTAGAGGCATAAAAGGTGAAATGAGTAAGAGACGTTTGGACCCCTACTCTGGAAGTTGAATCAGCCAATGGCCAGTAATTTAGTCAATCAGACTGTGCAATGAAGCCCTAACAAAATCCCCTGAGAAGGGCTTATGGCTCTCTGCTCTGCTCAGTCGGATCCTGCTTCTCCATTGGAGAGAGCCTCTACGCTTGGGTAGCCAGGGTCCAAGCTCCACGAAGATAGAAGCTCTTTTATTTGGGACCTGGCCCTATGTATCTCTTCATCTGGCTATTAACTTGTATTCTTTACAGTATCCTTTATTAAACTGCTAAACACGAGTGTCTGAGCCGCTCTAGCCAATTAATTAATCAAATCTAAGGGGAGGGGGGTCATTGGAACCTCCAATCTGTAGCCGGTGGCTTAGAAGCACAGGTAGCTCCCTGGAGCTTGTAACCAGCATCTGGAGTGGAAGATGGAGGGCAGTCTTGTAGGACGAAGCCCTTAACCTGGGAATCTGGTGCTGCCTCCGGCAAGTATCATCAGATTTGAGGTGGGTTCTCAGACACCCTGCTGGTGTTCAAGAATTGCTTGATGTTAGTATGTGTGGGAAGACCCCCTCCCACACATTCACATACACTGGAACCGGATCCAGGAACCCAAATGGAGTTATATTACTATTGCTGCTGTGTATAAGATAGATAGATAGATAGATAGATAGATAGATAGATAGATAGATAGATGTAGGAGGAAAAGACTACACCCTAGCAGCAACCTTATTTTTTAGTTACAGTTTAGTTAAGTGAAAAGCAATATAGAGGTTCCTCAATAAAACAAAAATAGAAATACCATTTGACCCAGGAATTCCACTCCTAGGAATTTGCCCAAAGAAAACAAGTTCTCAGATTCAAAAAGACATATGCACCCCTATGTTTATTGCAGCACTATTTACAATAGCCAAGATATGGAAGCAATCTATGTCTATCAGTAGATGAATGGATAAAGAAGAGGTGGTACATATACACAATGGAATACTACTCAACCATAAGAAAGAAACAAATTGTACCACTTGCAACAACATGGGTGGAGCTGGAGGGTATTATGTTCAGTGAAATAAGCCAGGCGGAGAAAGACAAGTACCAAATGATTTCCCTCATTTGTGGAGTATAACAACGAAGCAAAACTGAAGGAACAAAATAGCAGCAGACTCAGAGACTCCAAGAAGGGACTAGTGGTTACCAAAGGGGAGGGGTGTGGTAGGGTGGGTGGGGAGGCGGGGAGAAGGGGTTGTGGGGTATCATGATAACTGCACAGGATGTGTGTGGGGTCACGGGGAAGACAGTGTACCACAGAGAAGACAAGTAGGGACTCTGTGGCATCTTACTACACTGATGGACAATGACTGCAATGGGGCATGGGAGGGACTCGATAATAAGGGTGAGTGTAGTAACTACATTGTTTTTCTTGTGAAACCTTCATAAGAGTGTATATCAATGACATCTTAACAAAAAAAACAATGAAAATCATATTAGAATTTCACATTTGTATAAGGAATTTATGCATATATTAAAACTATTGAAAAACATTCTCAAGGATTTCACATGAATCAGTTATAATTTTGTTTGAATTAGTTGCACATTTGTTTTGGCCCATCACAAAGCCCTTTGAACTGGCATGTATCCTCCTTTGTCTTGCATCAAAGGATGCTATAGAAATATTGGTATTAAACTTACTATTTTAATGATCAAGGGATGTTGTCAAGGATACTGACATTCCAGTGCTCAGTATCATTTTCAAAGGTACTCCCTGGTGAAATTTTATTCATGTCTGATTGTCAGCAAAACTTCTCTTACTCTTGAGCAAATGCGTTATTTTTTATCTTACAGATAAGATGAATTTTAAGCTGAACATGAGGCCCTTTCTTTTCATTTTGATCACCAGGAAGGTTGATGCAGACTTTCATGGCCCAGCTTTAGTCATTACGTGGGACATAATTCTCACAAACCCTTGGGTTTTTTCTTAAACTGTGTATCAGCCAAAAAGAGTTGTAATTCCTTATGTTTATGGCCCTTATATAATTGTCAAAACCAAAACAAGTATACAACATTTAATGCAAACAAAATGGTAAGACTAGTACAATTCACTTCAGTGGCGTTAGTCGATGCACACAGCGGATGAAGCTATCTCGTTAAAACTGATCGCCACTCACAGGGTTCTTTGAACCTGATGCCTATTATTATGGTATATAGCGTGATGACTTATTTCTCTCACTCCTTTTCTCTGTTTAAATTACTATGAAACCTTCCTTTGTGTGGTGTATTGTAATGACATTTGGGATTCTTTTGAGCAAACCTATCAGTTAGATTTTAGGTCCATGTTTGTGCTTTTCTCAATAGTCCCATGGCCATCTAACTGTAAACATAAATACAACCCTAAGGGTGAAAATCTCATGGCAGTACTGAGTGGTCACAGACGACCCAGAGTGTTCTGATAATTTTTTCTAAATTACCATAAAAACCGATATACAGAAGTATCAAATGCTCATAGAAAACTAACATTCCCTGAAAATAAATCTGGTTTATTCCAGTTGAGAGTATGATTTAGGGATTAGTGACATATCAGTTTTCTCTTTGGCCCCATCTATCCATTCTACTTTTATTTTCCACCTGACCTCAGTTTTCTAGAAATCCGTATTTTTTACTTATAATGCTGTATACTCTATTCTAAACTACCTAAATTCCTCTTCTGCAGCAGAATAGAATAAAAACCCACAGCTCAGACTCCCAAAGAGATAACCTATGGGCAGTTAGCTTAAAATACCATCAGCCACAGTTTTGTGCTGAAATTTTTGCTTTTTTATCTGCAACCGTCCTCTCCTGTGAGCTCTCCCTGTACATTCTATTCTCAAAGAAAGCTCATGAAATAATTTAAAACTTTTTTTCTATTCAACATGCCATTTAATCTCTTAGTTCATTTATGTTCCTAACTAGTATAGATAAAATAAGTTGGCCAAACACCAAATAAGCTTTAAACATAAAAAATACTTATTTTAAGAGATGAACAAAATCTTAACATGGGTAGCAAGACAGAGGGTTGTCAAATGCTCTAACAAAATTACTGAAGGCTCTTACCAGCACCCCTGTGACTCTGAAGCTATCTCGCCCATCCTACCACCCACACAGACAGTTGCCAGCCTAAAGGTTAGGTGGCACTCTTCCGGGAAGCATTCCTTCGGGCCTGACAAGGTGGAATGCTTATCCTGCTACAAGGGACTTGTGGGCAGTGAACAATGTGGCTTTTTTGTTGTGTCAGGGACTCTACAGGTGGGTTCCTTTAATCAAAGATTTTTAAGGGGAAAAATACCTACCCTAGCCTGGCACCTAAGTTCAGACCCTGTAGCAGACAATTCTAGGGACTCAAAAGGAGCCAATCCGTAATTCTGAGCTAGAAAGTATCCTGGCATAAACAAATGCAACCCAAGAGCTAAATGGCCTAGAAGAGCCAGCTATATAAAATGCCATTCATATCACTCTGTGTGTGTGTATCTCTGTTCCCCCACTAGACTTGGGGACATGGATTCAGTCTTCAAATTCATTTTTAAATTCTCAGTACCTGGCAGGGTATTTGGCACATAGTAAGTAACAACATTTATTTATTATACTTAAATTCTTATAACTATAGAAAAACACAAGTGTAGTAGAGACAGGCTGGCTATTCACCAAATCCTTTTTCTTTTCCTCCTGGGCCCACTACTAGTCTGTGTTTCCCACCCCCTTGTAGGTAAATGTATGAACTTGACCAATAAATCTTGGGCAAAATGGATGTGCCACTTTTAGTGCCTGGCCCATAAAAACTTACCATATGATCCCCTGTTATCTCTTTCACCCATTTGCTTCTGGATGTTGGCACCCAGAGTGACCTTGGAAACCAGTGACAAAAATGTCTGGGCCTTTCTCAGTTTAGATCCCTGAATAACCATGTGGAGGACAACGTCTTCTGCCAGATCCTTGCTGCCACATAGACTTAACATGAATAAGAAATAAACTTCTGTTTTGTTAAGCCACTGAGATTTAGGGTTTATCTGTTTCAGCAGCTAGCACTATCCTAACTAATACAACACCTTACATAGAGAGAGGATACTCTACTGACATTATTAAAGGCGAGTTATGCTAAATGTGCTCTTTAGAGTCAGACCTGGGCTTGAGTTCTGGACTTGACACCCACTAATTCAGAGACCTTGAGTATACATTTAACTCCTAGATCCCAAATCAAGTTGTTAAGGGGATTAAATGAGATCTCACATGGTTATGCCCTAGCACAGCTGACACACTGAACCACACCATTAGTGTGACTACATGGTTTAGGAAATGCAGTCCTTTCTGTTTGATTAACTCCTTTTTGGTCTCTTCCAATTTCAAGGTCTCACTCTCAATCCCTTTTCTAATCAATGGAGGAGTTTCTCTCAGATTTGGACTTGCCTTCTGAGCCTGAATATTTTGAACTCTGCTTGTTTTTCAGTTATGTATTATCTCAAATGGTATGCAAGTTCCAGTTTCCACCCCTAAAAAATAGTCCTTTTCAGTATGTCCTGTTTGTGGACACTTGATAGATTATCAAACTCTTCACTGTTCTGACAAGCAAAATTCTGTAAAGGGCCTAGATATGGATGACTATGATTTAGGAAGAACCCCAGCAGCATCATGAACAGTGCCACCAGACCTAATATGACCTTAAGTGAGGAACAGACTCCAAGGTCCCTGAGTCTTACACCAGGTAGGGAATGTTTTCCACTGCCCAGTCTAATTACTACTTAAAATACCCACAAAAGAACACAATGTCACTTTTCAAATTATTGAGACCCTGTAAGATTTAATCCAGCTGAAAACTTGGATTTTGCTAAATGAAATTCTGGCATTCCAATAGGGCTCTACTTTGCCAGATTATAGAATTCCCCTCTGCTCAGCCTGACTGCATTTTCATTTACAGACCTGCAGGCAGATAGTTCTTATTTGTAGACATAGAAGCCTTTGCCAAGTCATTGAAAGCCAGAACCAGGCCATCCTTTTAGGGCAAACATCAAGGCTCATGTATATTTTCTCTGAACTAATCGGAATGCAAAGCTGGCAAAAGCAGGATGATCCCCAGCCATTGAGGCCATGTGAGAGAAATGCAACAGGGTAGAAGCCAAGGTCAAAGGCTTGAATGCCCACAGTGGTAAGCACCAGGTCATCAGGGTTCAAAACAGTATAGCAGGGCTGGGCAGATTTTAGATTAGATAATCTGGGGTTAGCAAGGTTTCTGGTTAAAGGAAGATGCAACAAAATGTGCATAGCCCAGAGGTGTTTCCAAGCACTCCAGAAATATAGACTTTGGCTGGTATGTGCACGGCTCAGGAATTAGACTTTAAGTGCTATCTCTACCATGTACCCTCTATGTGGTGAAGGGTAAGTTACTTAGTTTCCTTGAACTCAGTGGAACCTCAGTTGTCTTGTTAGGGATATTGGGGTGGTAAAAACTTCACAAGATGGTTTTAATGGTTAAATAAGATAATGCATGTAAAATGTTGATTGTTCACCTGTACCCTGTGTGCTTCAGGATTACCTGGTCATTCCTGCCCACTCCCTAGACCTTTAGAATAAGCTTGCATTTTCTAACAGACTTCATCTATCCAGAAGACCTTGGAAAATGGAAACCTATTGTTTAAGTGGACTTAGGGACCTTTCCACCCCATGGACTCCCTCAGACTAAATCCTGGTCGCCCACCCACATCAGTGCTGAAGTCCTCAGCCTAATTCTGATGGGACTCTTCATTCTCTGAGAATCTAGGTCTTGGCAAGGTAACTACAACAGCAACCTCAACATTATTTCTCCAAATGCTCCTCCCATGTATTTGGCATTCTGTTTGCTAGTCAGTAATCTTTCAAGGTTGTGCACAAGGTCATACTTTGCTTCAACCCTGCTGCCTTCTAACCAGATGAATGTTCAGTCACCAGATACTGCAAAAGCCATTTATTTAGGACATCTGTTCGCAAATTGTTCTTGAACACCACCATCAGCTGGACTTGTTTCCAGGCCAATTCTCCCCACACACTTAAAGTCAATAACTCAGATCATATTTATGTCTGAAGAAACTGCATATTTTGCAATCTTTCTGCTTGGGAAAAGGTTAAACATGATCTTATAGCAATGGACTCTAACCTTCTTGGTGTCATGAATTCTTTTGAAATTCTTAATGAAAGTTTTATATTATCTCCCCAGTAGGGGAAAAAAGCAAAAGCACAAATCATATACACACATTTTTCCATGTGTTATTAACTTATCTTTGTATTTACACTTTTTATTAATTAGGTTTTATGTCAAAAATTAATTCATACTAAAGGAAAAATAGTCAAACAGTTCAGGAGGGTATAACATGAAAGTAAAATTTCCCTTTGCAACCACTGTCCCTCCGCCATACTCTTCAGAAGTAACCATTATTGACAATTTCTTGTATATACTTCCATTTAAAGATACACATATATACATGTATATATGTGTATTTTATATATACAGGTGGTTCTTGTTTTGCACAGTAGTCCAGAAGCATAAAAATAATTGTGCAAAACTGAAACCATGCAAACTGATCTTAATCACAATGTGAGAAATTGCAACTGCCTCAATATGCTTCAAATTTTTTGTCATAACGTTAAAAACTCTCTTACTGATGGTTATAAATGTAGGAGGAAACAAAAAATAGTAAAACTACTAGTTATTTAGAAATATTAGAAACATTGAGAATTAAAGAAATATATTTCTTTGCAAAAAAATTAGCAAGAGTACTTGCCTTCTGTCATAGAACGATGATATTGAGAGTCTTTTCTATACCTTGTCAAACTGTCATACTCCTTTCTAAGTTTGGATCCGTTTCCGTCACTTTCTCCTGTATGCTTTCAATGTCATAAAATCATTCTAAGAATTCCTTTAATGTGAATTTTTTTGGTGCGTGTCACTTCCTCTTGGTTCTTATAACCACTTTCATTGCGTGTGTTGGGAAGTGGGTCTTACATTAAGTTCCGCCTGCTGCATATCCATGAGTCTCTCAAATGGTGGCAGTGTCAACATTCCAATAGTCAGTTATGTCTTCTATATCTCCATTTGGTGTGATTCAAATTTATCTTTCAGTATTATCACTATTGTTTTCTCTGCTGCACCTAATTCCTTTTTTTGATTATTCATTTTTGTAAGTGTCACATGGGTCTATCACTTGGAGACTAAGGGACAAAAAGACTACTTGCTTTGCCATCTGTTTGTGAACTGAATAGCAAATGTGTAGTCACTGATCACCGACAGATATTTAAGGAATTCTTAGTGAGTAGTCACTGATCGTGGTGTGCATCTATTATTTATGTAGTGGTCTCTGGACTGAAGAGGTAGCAGTGTAGTCTGTACTTTATTCAGTGATTCACAGGTAATACACCATGGTAACAGAAATTGGAACCATGTTATTGTGATACCATGTTATTTAACTAACTCATGGTAACTAAAATTTGTTCATATCAGAACCATGCAAAGTGAGTAATGCTGTGCATGTATATGTATAAATGCACATTTATATACTCTAAAGAAAAATGGATAATATCGTGCATATCATGCTTCAATTTTTTCTACTTAATATATATCAGTGTTCATTCCATATGGTCACATACTACTATATGTACATCGATGCTTATTCAACCATTCTCCTGTTGATGAACATATAAATTGTTCCCACTTTTTTGTGATGGCAACCAATACTGCAATAAACTTTCTTGTTCATGCAACTTCGAGTCTTTGCATAAATATACCCACAGAACAAATTTCTAGCAATGTAATTGCTAGGTCAAAAGGAATGTGCATTTTAAATATTGGTAAGTATTGCTGTCCTCGAAAAGGTTGCATTATGTCACATCCTCACCTACATAATGTGAGAATTCCTGTTTCACCAACCAGGTATCATCCACCTTTGTCCTCTTTGTCCATCTGATAACACTCCCAGGACATTTTGCCTATGATTTCAGAATGAGTTTTAGGAGTTTCCTTCTTTTCTCCAAACCAAATATTTTTTGGGTTTTTTGCTTAAATATTTTGTGATGTGGATTGGTTATAATCTGCCAGGATAGGTGCGGGGTGTGGAGAACAACTGGTATTTTCAGCAGGACAGGTCTTCTTGCGGGGGCATTCCTACACATTGCAAAGTGTCCAGCATTCCTGACTCATGCCCATTAAGTGCCAATTATACCTCCAGTCTTGTGATAACCGCATATCTCCAAAGCTCTCTTTGGAAGGGACTGAGAACCACTGCATTAGATATCTTAATCATCTTTCCAAGGCTTAACAGTCACTCATGGGCCATCCTGAACAAATGGACTGGCTATATCAGCTAGATGTCCTTTGAATAAGTCACTGTGAAACTTAAACTGTGCTAGGGAATACTGAGGCAGTTTTCTTAAACTCCACAAGTAATTATTGTAGGAAAGAAACTGGGCTTTATTTATTGAAGTCAATGCACTCAGGTGGGAGAGATAGACATAGAGACTATAACCTTATACAAGGCACAAAGCTGTTCAAATGAGTGGTTTAAAATGAGGATGTTATAGGATTTTCTCTATCAGTAAAATCTTCTGAACTAATTATTAGAAAGGACTAGATAAAAATATGGAAAATACTATAATAGAAATACCAAGTGGTATGAAAACACATTGGCAAATGATGGTGATTCAGGTATTAGAGGGAGAAAGGCCTTCCTGGGTAGTATTTGAGTTGGGTCTTTAAAGATGAGTAGGACTTTGAATGGTGGAGATGAGGAGAAAGGCACTGCATGTAGGAAGAGTAATGTGGGCCAGGACAAGGGATGGAAATGCTCAGGACTTCAGGGAACAGGTTGCTGCCTTGTGTGTAGGAAAGGTAGAGTATCGAGCATAATCAATTCAAGACAAGGCTAGACAGAGTGGTTGGTAGGGATTTGGACCAGTGGTTCTGAATGCTGACTGTTCAATGCAATCACCTGGCGAGTTTTTATAAACTCTTAGAGGGGGGCCAAGGCACCTGTGGTTAAAAAAAAAATCATTCCCAGGCAATTCTAATGGGCAACCAAGATGGGAAACCACAGATTTAGAGAAGTCATTGAACAGGAGGCTCCACATGCAGGAGAAGAAGCAATTTGAGAATTTTGAATCCACAAGTCCACTGAGTGCCACATGTACAGAATAGGCCACAAATTTTATTGAAGTTCAAGAAGAGAAGATAGTATTTTCTTCCATCACTTATCCCATATTCCATTACTTTGACTATCTTATCTGATAAAGCACATACCTCATAAACCTAAAGAGAGGAAAGATAATTAGATGATTACATAGATAGACAAGCGTTTTTAGCTCCAAACCACTACTTATATGGCACTGTCATCCAAGGAAGGTATAATGAGTCACCAAGTAGTATCATGTTAAGCAAGCCAGAGAGTTTAATCTCTCTGATTACATCATGGAGAAAGAATCTATTTGGTCCCCATCTAGTTTGAACGGCTGCTCATTTCTTTAGAATAAGGAAAGAGGCAGAGAACCATCTATAGGGACTCCACCAAACTTGAGGGCACGGTAGGTGGGGAACACCAGAGCATATTACTATTTGATCTCCATGATAACATAGAAATATGGATTCCATTGTGCAATTATAATAAAGCATAGAATTGAACATAACATAATCATGCATACCATCTAGTTTTTACTGCCACCTTTAATTGCTGTTTATTTCCCCAAGGTATTTATCTTTCCCCTATTAAGACAAAGATCATTCATTTTTATATCAGTTTCATGAATATTCATTTATCCTTAAGTGTATTAGAAAGCATTCCAAAATTTTTAAGAAGTGTCTGCTACCAAAAGATACATGTTGGCATCTGCACTGCTGATATATTAGGAATTTTTTCTGAAGTATTGAATAGTGAATTAGATTTCATCTCTAGCCCTGAATTTTCATTTAAATCCTGTCAGGGACTGCTGACTTTTTCAGCACCATGAAAACAATAATCCACATAGCACTGATCTTTCAAGTTGATATATATTCATGAAAACCTGAAATAATCTCTGTCAGATGATAGCACCAGATTCCTCATGAGCCCACTGTCCCACATACCTTCTCTTCCTGCAGAGGAAGAAAAGGGGTCAGTCCAAGGGCAGGTGGTGATGGTGGAGCTGGTTTCAAATGAGAGGTGCTGTCGTAGTAAAGGGCAGTGGCCCACAAAAGCTCTAATCTTTCTGATGGGAAAAGGATTCTAAGGAGAAAGCTGAGTGGTCTGATAAAAGTCTCAAGGCACCAACACATCATACCTGATAAATCACATGTAGGGTTACCTCTTTCAGCCAAAGATGCATTTCATCATTCTAGTATGCTATCTGTGTCAGCTATGAGAGAGGCACTCAGTAGGTTTCAGTAGCATACACAGGACCTTACACAAGATACAGTAGTTATCAGAGCTGGAGGAGGAAGAAGGTACTCTCTTTATTAATGACCAGGTCCCTTTGGTATTCGCTCATTCATTCATTCAGCTGGCTTGTTCTGAGAACAGTCTCAGATACAAAGAAGAATGCCCCTCCCTTCCCTCCCTTCCTTCCTCAAATATGTAAGGAGTAGTTAGATGTTAGGGTTAAAATAGTGAACCAAACTGAAGTGATATATTCTAGTACAGAAATTCTTAACCTCTAGAATCTGTAGCTAGACATCAGGGAATCAGTGAACTAGAA
Organism: Phataginus tricuspis; assembly: GCA_029783875.1. Taxonomy (NCBI): domain Eukaryota; kingdom Metazoa; phylum Chordata; class Mammalia; order Pholidota; family Manidae; genus Phataginus; species Phataginus tricuspis. The sequence continues at coordinate 4,142,178 of JAQQAC010014596.1, read as the reverse complement.
TGGAAAAAAATACATCTTTACTTTTCACTAATCTCTAATGGAAATGTAGTGTTTGATTAAGTCATGAATGTAGGCAACAAACCACAGTAGTATTAAAAGTTCCTGTGCCAACTATTTACAGATGACATGAAACTATACATAGAAAGCCCTAAAGACTCCACCAAAAAGCTACTAGAATTAATAACTGTATTCAGCAAAGTTGCAGGCCACAAAATCAATATACAGAAATCTGATGCATTCCTAAATACTTAAAACAAGCTAGCAGAAAGAGAAATCAACAAAACAATTCCATTTACAATTGCAACAAAAAGAATAAAACACCCAGGAATAAATCTACCCAAGGAGGTTAAAGACTTGTATTCTGAAATCTATAAGACACCAGTGAAGAAATGGAAGAAGATGGAAATCTATCCCATGCTCATGGACAGGAAGAATTAGTATTGTCAAAATGGCCATCCCGCCCAAAGCAAGTTACAGATTCAATGCAATCCCTATCAAAACACCAATGGCATTTCTTAATGAATTAGAGTGAATAATCCTAAAATCTATATGGAACCACAAAAAGACCCCAAATAGCCAAAGCAACCTTGAGAAAAAAGTATAAAGCTGGAGCATCACACTCCCTGACTCCAAGCTAGACACAAAACAACAGTAATCAAAACAATATGGTACAGGCACAAGAACAGACCCATAGATCAATGGAACAGAATAGAGAGCCAAGAAATAAACCCACACTTATATGGTTAATTAATCTATGGCAAAGGAAGCAAGAATATACAATGGGGAAAAGACAGCCTGTTTAAGGAATGGTGTTGGGAAAGCTGGACAGCTACATGCAAGAGAATGAAATGTCATACACAAAAGTAAACTCAAAATGGCTTAAAGACCTCATATAAGACATGAAACCATAAAACTCTTAGAAGAAAACATAGGCAAAATCTCTTGAACATAAATACAACTAATTATTTTCTGGACACAACTCCCCAGGAAAGGGAAACAATGATTTCCCCAACGATTTCCCAGGATCAGCTCTACACTTGGAACAGAAAGCATAAATGTGGTGGACAGTTGACCCTCGCTGCCATGACAAGACTGATACATAAACAAATCAGTGAATGAATAAATCTTGCTTCTCACACTCAAACTAACAAAAGAAAAGGATTTTATCTGTATAAAGGTGCTCTCATTTGGAGGAGAATTAACTAAATCACCCAAATAAATAAAGGAGGATCTAGGTTTGCTAAGATCTCAAGAGTTATCCAAATAACATTGAAACATTCCATCTTTTCTCTGGATACAATATATAGTATGCATATACAATGGAGACATCCAGTTGTCCATATACATACAGAATAGGATCCCAGTGTTTCACTGTACACTTGGACGACCATACTGAAGACTATATTCCAACCATCCTCAACACTAACTGCAGCCAATGAGCTCTGAACAATGGGATGTAAATGGAACTGCCATATGAGTCTTCTGCAGAAGTGTTCTTAAAGGAAGGGACTCCTTTCCTACCCTCCTCCTCCTTCCTACAGACTGGAGGTTGAGACTGGAGGTTGAGACGCTACCTTAGATCACAAAGTAGTTCCCTAGGTTTGGTAGAGGATCAAGCTAGAGAGAGCCTGGGGCCCTGCTGACCATGAACTTGCCAAACCAGTCCCAGATTGCCCTACTCCAGAAACGGTTTACATGAGAGAGAGAGAAATCTCTATCACATTTAAGCCACTATTGTCTTCAGTTTTCTATCACATGCAGACAGCCCTATCCTGACTAACACACAGAGGACTCTGTTTTTCTTCATCAAAGAGCACCATTATGTAAAACACACCATCAATGGCCAAACGAGCCTCAACCACAACTATTTCTGAGAATCAAAGGATTTTCCTGGAAGCCTCATTTTTGCCACTGGCATTTCTGCCTTCCCACCCTCAGTCACCTCAGTTGGAATTAGTGATGGCAAAGCCTGCGGGGCAAACTTTGAAATGACTTGACAAATGGAGGAAATGAAGGATTTTCTCAAAAGCCTTGTCCAAAAGTTGCCTCTCTGGCAAGGCTGTTTGACTACTGAGTGACTCTGGTAGGTTGTGCTAAAAGGGCAATAATAGAAATCCTTCCAGACATCTGCCTGGGAACTTCAGCTTCTTATTACCTTGTAAACCTGCAGGGACAGAAGCTCAAGGTGACCCACCGACTGACACTTCTACAATGAAATCTGCCTTACCTGATCCCCTCTGGGTTGGGACTGGTCACCAAGATAACCCTCAATCTTGGGTGGAGACTGACCTGAGGCTAGCCTCTGCTGATGCATGGGGATGAGCTTTCTACGCAGTTTTGTTTGTCAGTGGGGAACTCAAAATCAGTTTTGACTTCTGCAGAATTCCAAAGCTTCAGGACACTCCGTAGGACACCAGTTTCAGTTCCTAGCTCCAAGGAAGGCCCCACTGAGATTGTTCCTATTTTCCCTTAGAGCAGTAGTTTGCTATATTTATTTGACCATGAATGCTTAGAGAAAGGGATGCATCTTATGCACCACCTTCCTAGGCAGCAAGCACACATGTTCTTGCAACACAAACCTTTGCCCATAATTTCCTGAGATGCTAGGACCCTGAAACCCAACCATGAATCCAGAACCCCAGATTAAGAAGTCTTGCCTTTGAACCCCAGAGCAGATTTTCAAACCTCTGAAGTCATCTAATTTCCCCTTTAATACAGATTCCTCACTACTACTCCTATACAGAGTAGACCAGTTCGATTCTAGAGGCTTCAACTATGCATGAATTTTCTGTTATTTATGAGCAACAGTGAAGAGATGCTACATACCTTCTCTCCACCTTCTGCTCCCAAGTCATATATTTGAAATTTAAGTCCCACTAACTCTCCTTTCCTCTCTTATCTCACACAAATAATCCACACTCAACCACACTGGACTATTTACTTGCAATTTCCCAAACATGTCAAGGTGCCTTCTTCTGTCCTCTGCCCTGTGCTCAACTTCCAGCCCCAGACACTTCCATCCATCAGTGTCTGTCAAATACCATTCCTTCAAGGTTCTGGAGAAATATACTTCTCTATGTAGGCTTCCCTGAACCTTTCCTTGGCACTCTCAGCCAGAGCTTGAACATTTGTTATGGAGCACACCACCTTCCACAAAGGATTATTTGGGCCTCTGTACCAGAGTATTTGAATTCTTGAAGTATGGAATCATAATGATTCAGCCTCAATCGTGGCTCAGTCTCTCTTTTGCTGTGACTTTGTGCATATTTTTTAACCTTTCTGTTCTTCATAAAACCTCTGATAGTGTCCCACACTGACACAATAACAGTTCCCAATTCATAGGGTTAAATGAGCTAATCCATGTAAAAATCTTAGCACAGTACCTAGTAGATTGAAAGCATCTGACAAGGAGTAGTTATTTTATTTTAGTTAATTGTATACTTTTGTCTGCACCTCCTACTATTAAGCTATAAACTATTTGAGGGTAGAGCCTGGGTGTTAGTCATCATTTTAAATCTCATAGAACCTAGCAAAGAGTCTTTAGACTTAGTAAATAATCAACACATGATATTTGAATGAAAATGAATTATCTATAACATTTTTATCTAAGAACTTCAGACAACGTTGTTATCTGTATTTTATGGATAGATGAGAGGTCCTGGAATAAATAGTAAAATGGATGCTTTATTGAGACTACAGATTATTCCAGGTCTTGGAAAAGCATCCTGATTGCAACTCTCTATCCTAATCCCCAAATTTTTATTCCACTAGGAAGGATATGCCAAAAATTCCCACCTTCTCCAGTTATAAATCTTTCAATTCCTATGCAATTACACAGATATTTTTTTTAGCAACTACTAAGTGCCAGACTCTGTACTACGGAGTGGGAATCAGAGAAGTTCTTCTTGGACTCCTGCAAACCAGCTGCCCTCTGGCATAGGAATTCATGCTCAGGACCCAGATAATACACACATTTTTACATTCCACGATCTTGAAGCCCAATGCTAGGTAGCAACTGGCCTGCAGGGTTTTCCTCTCTTTTGACAAGAGGTATATATTTATGTCAAATGGCAAAACAGTATGCCATACTTCATTATAAAATAATTTTGATAATATGTGTAGAAAATTTACTAGACCACTTTTGACCATCCAACCCACTGAGCTGATCCAAACAGGCCCCTTGCCACATAGAAATGTTAGATATCATATGTAAATCCAGGGAAAGAAAATCTTGGGGCAAAATACCTCTAAAACTGAAATCAGTCAAACGGAGAAATAAAGTTTAAAGCCCATTTATTGCTTACAAACTGCAGTCCGGGCTCTCTCTCTCTCCTGCTCAGGCAGAAGTAAGCAAGGACCCCCCCCCCAACCTCTCAGGTTCAGAAAAGCCCTCAGTTGCCCAGGTAATTACCCACTGATATGGAGATGAACTTTCCTCTCCATCCTTGAGGAATTCCTGTTGATATGCAGACACCCTAAAGCCAGGTGAGATAGTCTGGAAATACTACAATTTTACCCACAGGTCACCCCTCCAGAAATGTTGCCTTATAATCTACTCGTTCTCCTTCTTCCACAATGGTCCCTGGGCGAGAAAACTGGAGCACTGTGACCAGACAAATGACATAACAATAGCAACAGCAATAAAACTATGACAATCCTCAAGCCGGAGGATTCAGCTAGGTTCAAAGTCTTAAGCAGATTAAGTCCCTAGCTCGTCCATTCCATAGGCAGGCAGTAGTTGAGGGTTCAGAGCAACCATCACGTGGCAGCTGTAGCCAGGGGGCGCATTCAGGCCACAAGGAGTGTAGAAGAAAATAACCTTAAGGGTGATAAGATACATGTTTTAATGACACCAGCATAGGCAAATCTTGTCCATCAGGTAGGATACATGCAAGAGAGTGGTCCTGTGAGAGGACAGTGGCAGGAATGGGGTCTTGTCCTGGTCTAGTATACCAGACTTTCACTCCCCTCCCTGTGGGAGTTACAGATGGGTCAATATATAGGGTTATGGGAGGTACATGCACTGGCCATAAAGATAAAACTTCCCCGCAAGATGCTCTTACCTCCTGGATGTTTTGGGTACACAACCATGATCTTCAGGGGCCACTCTGCTATGACTTCAGGAATACACATGAGGCCAGCTTCCAGGCCTTTCTCCCAAGGTGCCAGAAGGGCCAGCCATCGCTGGTCCATGTGTTGAAATGTCCAGGGCTAGGTCCATTCAACAGTGTCTCCAGGGCTTAATGCAGTAGAGGCTGGCAGCAGGATGTTGCTCCACCGGCCATATCTTGGCTTCAATAACTCTTCTTTGGTTTTGATGTACAATTGTATAGGAGAGGCAGCAAGGTGTGTGAGCATATCCATGGGGCTCAAGGCTCCCTTACATGGCTTCTCATTCAAACGCCGCAGCACTGTCCATAGGCGAACTGACCAACCCCATAGGCTATTGCTGTCCGACTTCAGGCCAGACTTCAACAAACTGCTGTACCTCTCTATCATGCCTGCCCCGGTAGGATTATATGGTACATGGAATTTCCACTTTATTCCTAATTGCTGCACCCATTCTTGTAATGCATGTCCAGTAAAGTGGGCTGGCCATAGCCTGCAAAGAGACGCTCCAGGACTCTTGGTGGTTTGCTGATCTGCATGACGTGCAGGAAAAACAACCAATAATCCAGTCACTGTGTCAACACAAGTCATGGCATACCGATATCCTTCTGATATGGGCAGAGGCCCAATATAATCTATTTGCCACCTGACAAGGGGTATTGGCCCCCTTATTATTGTCCCTCTTAGAGCACACAAGGCAATCCTTCTGGGCTCTGCTGACTTCTTCAAAGGTTCACAGGAAGCCCCACCGACAGGCTACAGCCCACATTGTCTTTTGCCCCACGTGCAACAGACACTGGTGTAGCCACTTGGCCACATCAGAGGCAGGCTTTCCTTCTAGCCAGTGCACCTGGGCCAGTGTGTCCACTTCATCATTCCCTGGGGATGCCAAAGGCAAATGGCCCATCACATGATATACAGTAACAGTCTTACTCTGACCAGAGGCCCATAGGTCTTGCCACAACTGTTGCCCCCAAAGGGGCCGGTGACTAACCATCCAGTTGGCATGATACCATGTCGGTAGCCACAGGGTCAAGCACCGATAAACAGCCCAGCTGTCAGTGCAGACAACTGTGGGGGAAGGCTCCTGGGTGATCACGAGCCATACTGCCCACACTCAGCCCACTGACTGCTCTTCCCCTCTCCATCCTCTATCCATATTGTCTCAGTCTTAGGATGGGAAGCCATAGCCCTCCACTTCTGGGTCTGCCCATGACTGGAGCCATCTGTGTACCAAACATTTTCAGGTATAGGGGCTTTTCCCTCCTGATTAGGACTCTCAGCTACCAATGACTCAAAAGCAAGTTCTTCCTGCTTTCCACTGGTATAGGTCACCAGCCCCCAAAAATGTTGGAGTTCTCCACTTAAGGGGCTAGTAGAGAGGGCACTGCGCTGCTGTAAATATGTGCCCCATTTGGGCAGTGTAGGTGTCTGTGCTATGCCACTCCATGGCCTTTGGGTCCAGTCTCGCATCTACCCCACGATGGGATGGTGGTTATTACCTTGGTCGGAGCTGTTCTTGTGATGGACTCCGTAGCCAGCAAGGCGTGGTACACAGCAGCCAGTTGCTTCTCTATCAAGGTGTACTAGACCTCTGCTCCTTCCATAGTTGTGACCAGAATCCAATAGGTTGGCAGGTCCATTCAAGGCTCTGCCAAAGACCCCATCCATAATCATCTTCGGTTACATGAACCCCTAACTCACAGGGCCTTGATGAGTCCATTACACTCAAGGCCTGTACGGCCTTGACTGCCCTCTTAGCAACAGTAAAAGCAGCTGCACATCTCATCCCAGTCCCTCCAGATGCCCTTTCATACCAACTTGTATAAACACTTTGTGCCAAGTGTGGGATAAACACTCTCCATAACCCAGAAACTCTTATAATACTGCCACAGTGGTAGGGGTGGGGAAAGCCTAGACCTCGTCTATGACTGCTTCTGGAATAACTTTAATTTTACCCGATCAGACAACCCCCAAGAATTTTACAGACAAACCAGGTCCCTGAACCTTGGTACTGTTCACAGCCCATCCTTTCTCCTGTAGATGTTATAGCAGTCTAGGAACTGCCTCTTTCAAATCTGAATCAGATGTGAGCATAATATCATCAATGTAGTGATACAACTGCACCATTTGCGGTTTCTTCCTTGTGGACAAGTCCTGGGCTACAAGTCCGTGACAGATGGTGGGGCTGTGGAGGTATCCCTGTGGAAGGATGGTGAATGTCCACTGCCGGCCTTCCCATGAGAAGGCAAACTGTTCCTGACTTCCTGTGCTATGTCAATAGAGAAGAAAGCATTAGGAAGGTCTACTACATAATGATACGTTCCCAGCTCATGGCTGAGGGTGTCCAGAATGTCTGCTATAGAGGGGAAAGCAGCATGCAAAGGGGGTGTGACTTTATTCAACTCCCTGCAGTCCACAGTCAGATGCCAGGGGCTGTCTGACTTTCTCACTGGCCCCTCTGGGGAATTAAAAGGACTCCGAGTGGGCTTTATGATCTCCACCTTCTCCAACTCCTGTAGAGTTTCTCCAATTTCCTTGTGCCCCCCAGGCAATTTATACTGCTTAGTATTTGTCACCCACTGAAGTACAGGCAGAGCTACAGCTGGGTGCTTAGCATGTCCTCTCAGTACTGCCTTTACCACACATACCCTCAGTCTGAATTCACCTGCAGTGGTCTGTAACCACAGGCCCTGAAGGATATCTACCCCCAAAATATATTCAGAGATGGGAGAAATTTGCACAGTATTTTCCTTTGGGGGTAAACGCCCTATCCCCAATGAGATTTGGGCTTTCTTCACTCTAATTGCCTTACCCCTATAGCCACCTATCACAGCAGGGGTCCCAAGGAAACACTCAGGGGTGCCTTGAATCAGAGAACACTCAGCTCCTGTGTCCACCAGCGCCAGGACACGTTGTACATTCACAGGGGACCAATGAATTGCTAATTCTACATGTGGCCTCCGGTCCCCACCATGTCCCCCAAGGTGGGGACTTTGAACCCCTCTCAGTCGAACCACAATGCCCAATCGTCCTCCTGTGGGGGTGAGGGCTCAGGTGAATCCTGAGTACTGGCTCCCAGGAAGTTTTGCAGGGACACAGGCTGGGCATGAGGCCTTGACTCTTGTTTCTGTGTCCTGGACCTCAGCGGCTAGAACTGCTGCTCTGGCTTTAATTGTTGCCACAGTTCTATCAATATTCTATTGGGCTGCCCCTCGAGTTTTTCTTTCACTACCCTGGTCTTTATCAAATCAGCCCACATCTGGATCCTTGAGACCTTCACGGGGCCTTCTGCCCTTCCCCTTTCAGTCACAGCCCGTACTTCCCTCCAGGCCCTTATTGTTTCAACCTCCCCCAGATCTGCTAAAGTACGAGTAGCCTCACTTATGGGTTCCCCTAGGTGGGGGGCAGGAGTATTCACTAGGGACCCAAAGAGAGATGTGGGAGCTGCATGCAGCCCCGGGTTTCTCATTTCTACAGTGAACACCTCATCAGGGCCCTGGGGGTCCATATTATAGATGGTATTTTTCATGCCCAATTCCCACAGTACCTGTTGGAGCTCTGCATATGTTTTCCAACTACTAGGAAAACATGGTAAATCACCCTGATTAGGCCAAACTACCCTGATGGCAGCTGTCAGCCATTCCAGGAGTGTCTGATTCTCTGAGGCATGATGGGCATTTTGCAACTGCTGCTGGAGGGAAGGGTGAGTCGTCAGGAAAGCCATTCTACTAATTTCACAACCCCAACATAACAATGTTTTCCACCCCCATATCCCAGAGACGTAAAAGCCATGTAGGCAGAGATTCTGAAGGCCTCTGCCTATAACTGACGCTCATCATTCACCAGCTCATCCTGGGTGTAGGGGCGGAACAAAGTGCTCCACAACCTGGGGAGGGGACAGGTCCTCCCCGAGGAGCCGGCGGTTGTTTCATTTTTATTTTTATTTTCTTAATTACAGCTGGGCGGGCCTTTAAAACAGGAGAGGATGGTACCTCCAGCGGTGTTCGGGGTAGCAGATCCGCCCGTGGCCCTGTCGCCTACTCTTCTCCCTCTGGTTCCTCCACCACCTCCAGGGCTCAAGGCACCGCTCTTTCCTCCCCTTTCCCCATGGCGTCCTGAAACATGGCTTTTCCTGCTTCCTTCCCCCAAGCCCGCTGCTAAGAGATCTTCTAAGAGCATGACCTGCCTTTTCAGTAACTGTCTCTCTTCTTTAATGGCATCCCATAGGTTATCGCCCAGCTCCTCCAAGCGATGCTGAAGTGGGTCTCTCACCTGCCTAAGTCCCTCCTCTCTCTCCTCACTAACCCTCTCGATAATCCTCTCTTTCTCCTATATAACATTTTCCACTATCTCGATGAAAAGAGATCCTACAATGCCAGCTACTACATGGCCCCCTAAGTTCTCCTAGCCTTCCAAGGAGGGCTAATTCTGCAGCTTCTGGAGTCTCCACCCTTTCCCAGTTCTGGGGAAGGCCCCACCCCTCTAAGAGGTACTTTACCCTAGACCAATTCCCCACTAGGGGGTCCCAAATTGGAAGCCCCACAGCTGGGGAGGTAGTAACAGGCGAAGCTGCATCCACAGGGGCCTCCCCGCCATCCACAGTGGGGCTTCTGGGCATCTCCCCACCATCTTTAGGGGCAGCCCTCCCACAGGTCACACCCATTATGACAGATTTCGGATTCAGAGGAATCCTGTCAACTACTGCCATATGTTAAGTCCAGGGAGAGGAAATCCCGGGGCAAAATACCTCTAAAGCCAAAATCAGTCAAAGGGAGAAATAAAGTTTAAAACCCGTTTATTGCTTACAAACTGCAGTCCGGGCTCTCTCTCTCTCCTGCTCAGGCAGAAGTAAGCAAGGACCTCCCCCTCACCTCTCAGGTTCAGAAAAGCCCTCAGTTGCCCAGGTAATTTACCCACTGATATGGAGATGAACTTCTCTCCACCCCTGAGGATACACCAATGGTAATTTACCCACTGATATGGAGATGAACTTCTCTCCACCCCTGAGGATACACCAATGCACTAAAGCCAGGCGAGATATTCTGGAAATATTACAGTTTTAGCCACAAATATAACAAAAGTATTTCCACATAACAAAATTTGATAAGAAAGAAAAAAAAAGCACTCAGGTGCCAAGAGTAGCATGAAATCAAATCAGAGGAATAAATATGAGCTGATATCAGGGGGAGGCCACAGGAGTTTCAGAGAGAGTTATGGATCCCCCCCCCAAGGCAAGAAAGGTAGGTTTCTAACAACTACAGAAAAAAAATATGTATATATATATATATGAGTTCAGGACTGAAAAAGGGAAAGAATGGAACTGAACTCCCTGAATAAACACACCATCTGTCCAGTGTTTTGAAAGGGGTAAAAAATGTCACCTATGAATATCAAAACTCTTAGTCTGCACCACACACAGATTTGGGGCCTTACTTTATAAAACTTTCATGATATGGAACCTCTAAGCTGGCAATTTAACATAGTCTAGATTCATTCAACTCCCCCAGGAATCCAGCTAAAGTCAAGGCAAGATATTTCTGTAGAGACACTTTCAAAGGCCATCCCATCTTGGTTGTTTCAAAGGCACTTTGAACTCAATGTGGAATCACTCCTACTTCCCATTAAGGCACACAGGGCTAGGAGTTGTCCTGGACATCCCACACCAATCCACCACTAAGGCTCATTGACTTTTACCTTCTAAATATCAGATCTCTCCATTGCTATCCATTTCCAAACCCCATCCTAGTCCAATTCACTGCCAGCTCTCACAGGTCTCATAACTGGCTTACCCGGCATCAATTCTATCCGGTGGAACCATATGAAATTGCTCTCTTGCAGGACAGAGTCTGGAAGTGGCAATTTCATAAGATTCAACCTGATATTTCTTCCCATCTGACTGCCACACTACAGACAGAGTTCCTTTTCATAAAGCAAATTTGATACAATATGGCCAACCCCTACTTAAACCTCCCATGGCTTAACCACTGCTCTTTGGATAAAGATAAAGCTGCTAAGCATGGCCACAATGCTATTTGGCCCCAGTCTTCCTCTCCAGCCACATATGCCCCACTCTTCCATGTTCCCTCTTCACCTGACCCACTGAATTTCTTGTAGTGCCTCATCCTCTTCATGTCTCCTCTCCCCAGAGCTTTTGCACATGCTGTTTCCACTGCATAGAATATTCTTCTAAACGCTCTTCAGTACAACTCCTTATCCTTCAGATTTTGAGAGACTTCTTTGACCTTGCTGGCCTTGGCAAGGGCCCTATCATATGTCCATCTTTTCTTTTAGACATTTTAGAAACAAGGAAACTCGAGATATCAAATGATTTTCCCAGCTGTCACATAATGGTAGATCTAAGATGCCTATCTTAGATCAGGTTATCTGACTCTAAATCCAGTTGTCTTTCTATTTTAACAATTGAGATAAGCAGAGGACACAGCAGGGAGCCCTGAAGTAAGAGCCAGGAACTCCAATACCTATAGGAGCCAGGCGGGTGGGATAGGCCTGAGTTAAGAGGAAGTGTTGGGAAGTGCATCCAGCTGGCAAGTGTATGCCCACAAAATTCTAGCACTAAATTACTGCTGGCGTATGGGAATACAGTTCCCACATTTTTAGGCTGTCCTAATGTTTAAGAGAAGTTCAAACCTGTACTTTTGTATGAAATCATTTGATTTCAAAACACTCTGGAGCTCCAACAGAATATGTATGCAAGAGGAATGTAGGCTATTAATACCAATTTGCAATCCCCAGTCTAGGTGAGAGCAAGAAAGAGGCACTGCTGTCAGTACAGACCTAAGCTTGTACCCATGACTGGAAAATACCTGGTTAGGGCCCTCATAAATAATCTTAGCAATAGTTATCCAACTTGAACTTTGATGGTTCCATACAACCGAGAAGTTAGGATCAGTTAATGTGTAACTGGCTTTATTGTTCTAAGATCACCATGTTCTCTTAAAGCAAAGAAACAACTGAAGGGTGGTAAACAGGATCTTCACTCCATGATCCCTGAGGAAGGCAATGGGCAAGGAACCCAAATGGTCACTGTTGAAGAGTGTGTTTTTTTCCTAGATTACTGACAAGCCTCCAAAGAGATAAGCTGATAATAGCCCTTATCTTAATTCAGATTCTCATTAGGACATTGTAGTTACTTGAGTATGCCAGCAATCATGGGAAAGTTCACCTTTATCTCATCCTGGGTTCCTTTTCTCTAGCATTTTTCACTGAAGGAATAAAAGGATGTCCCAAACTGCTCTTCCAAGACAGAAGCTGTGATCAAATAAACATCTGCTTTTCAATTTCAGTTCCTCTAACTCTAAAGGGGCCTGGCTTCACAGATTCTCTCAACTGACCTTCCCCACAAGAACACCAACTAGGTACATGCTTCAGAAATGGTCGGGATCTTTTTTCTTATGATGTTTATTTACTCAGTTGAATCACTAGGAACTCAGTCACTATGGCCTTTATGAAGTTACTTTGTGAAACATTTCTGATTTAAGGCCGTAGAATTTCTCTTATACTTTCATCCATAATTTTTTAATGGCATCAGAAGCCAACAAGACAACTGAGTAACAACCCTCACATATTCCTAGATCATGGAAAGAGGAATCATCTGATTGTTACCTTGGATAGTTAGCATGTTTATATCACTCTTGTCTTGGTAAGACTAAGTTAACTACTGAAACACAGAGCCCAGAACTTTTGATGTATTAATGGAATAAAATTTGGTTTCTGACTCCATCATAGTTCAATATAGGTTGGTGGAGTAAGGGGCTGGGGAGTTCTGCTCCACCTAGTTAATCAGGGACTCAGGACCCTTTAATTGTGTGGTTCCACCATCCTCTTAGTCCAGGGGTTGGCAAAATTTTTCTGCAAAGGACCAGATAGTAAATACTTTAGACTTTGTAGACCATATGGTTTCTGTCATAGCTATTCAACTCTACCTTTGTAGCAAGAAACTGGTGATGGATAACATGTAAATGAATGGGTATGGCTCTGTTCCAATAAAACTTTATTTGCAAAAACAAGCAGCAGGCTGTAGTTTGCTGACCCAGCTCTAGGACCTTGTCCCTCTCTACATTCAGACAGTGGATAGAAAAAAAGCAAGCACCATGAAAGAGACATGTGTAAAAGTAATGCTCATCCCCATATAACTGTCATCAGGATAATCTTAAAGTTTGAAAAATGCTTAGTGCAAAGGTCACTATCTAGGAATTGCTTGAAAAAGGGCATTGTCATCATTTTTAAAATGCAGGAATAAAGTACTTTTTGTATTTACAGAAATAAGTGGTCATATTTAATTGAGGAAAATCAGGAAATATTACAGTTGAGTCTCAAGAGTAGGACAGGATTTTAACAAACAAAAGCGGGGTAACAGCTTAAGCAAATATATAGCAGCTGGGAAGCATCATAGGTGAAGTAAGTGCATGTAGTTCGTTTTGGCTGTAATACAGGGCTAAATGGAGGATTAGTGGGACAAAAATCTGTAAATATAAGAAGGCTCTGAATGGCAGGTTTAAAGGTATTCAGGGACAATAGGGAGCCACTGAAAGTTGTTGAGAAGTATACACGTAAGTCTTGTGTTTCAGAAATCTGTTTATTTGAAATTTGTTGTTTGAAACACAGACTATGTTTTCTAAGATAGTATAAGCAATGAAAGTTAGAATTCCAGATTGGTCTACAGAAGCTTTTTTTTTCAGGTGTTTACAACCTGTACATATCTGCAAAGAATTGTTTTGCCCAACCAACATGCTCAGAAAATTATTCAGCTATAGAGCTTAATAAATGCTGCTCTTATTATCATTGTTTTAATCTAAAATAAGCTCTCCTAGGAAAAGTTCCTCAGTTAACATGTACAGAGATTCATAGCCAACTACAGAAATTCCTGGAAGGGTTTTATGCCTCTATTTCATGCCACAATAAAATATAGACTCAATTTCTTGCCAACTCATTTGGATACTGAGAAATGATTTGCATAGAGGTGGAACCATGATGTCAGAAGCCTGTTTAGCTGGGCCTTCATTTCTAGATCCTTAAAGAAAAAAACACTTACCCATAATTGGTGCAAACCTGTTAGGCTTATTTTTCAGAACCCATCTGTGTTAAGAGCACTCACTTTAGCTGCCTTCTGTGCAGGAATCCCTTCTTCCACCAGCTGCTAGAAAGATCTGTTCTGATACTCGAGTAAGGTCTACCTAAACTGCAATTGAGTGGGATCCTAAATAAGGAGTATACCTGAGACTAGTGCTATATTCTGACATTTAATGTTAATAGTCATTTATTCTCTCATTTATTCCAAAAATATGTATGAGTATATGCAGTGCCAGAGGAGGTAGAGGCAGTCCATGACAGTCACACCTGAAACAAGTGTTTACACTATAGTATTATAATTTCTTTTATGCAGGAATGTCCAGGTTGAAGAGGTACATAGGAAAGAGGCACCTAAAATTTTCTATGGGACAAGATAAAACTTTTACAAAGAGATAATATCTGAGCTGAATTGTTAAAGATAGATAGAAGCTTTACAGAGAATGGGAAGCCAACACCTCAGGGAGAGAAACCAAAAGCACTGGATTACAGAGCATTATGCACATTCTTCTTTTTGATGAAGGTATCATTGATATACAATCTTATGCTCAGGTTTCACATGAGCAACACTGTGGTTACTACATTCCCCCTATTATCAAATCCCCACACATATACCCCATTATAGTCACTGTCCATCAGTGTAGTAAGATGCTATAGTCACTACTCGTCTTCTCTGTGCTATACTTCCTTCTCCGTGGCCCCCTATATTATGTGTGCTAATCGTAATGCCTCTTAATCCGCTTATCCCTCCCTTCCCACCCATCCCCCCAGTCCCTTTCCCTTTGGTAACTGTTAGTCCATTCTTGGGTTCTGTGAGCCTGCTGCTGTTTTGTTCCTTCAGTTTTTGCTTTGTTATACTCCACAAAGGAGGTAAATCATTTGGTACTTGTCTTTCTCCACCTGGCTTATTTCACTTAGCATAATACCATCTAGCTACATCCATGTTGTTGCAAATGATACAATTTGTTTTCTTCTTATGGCCGAATAATATTCCATTGTGTATATGTACCACATCTTCTTTATCCATTCATCTACTGATAGACACTTAGGTTGCTTCCATTTCTTGGCTATTGTAAATAGTGCTGCGATAAACATAGGGGTGCATATGTCTTTTTCAAACTGGGCTGCTGAATTCTTAGGGTAAATTCCTAGGAGTGGGATTCCTGGGTCAAATGGTATTTCTATTTTTATTTTTTGAGGAACCTCCATATTGCTTTCCACAATGGTTGAACTAATTTGCATTCCCACCAGCAGTGTAGTAGGGTTCCCCTTTCTCCACATCCTTGCCAGAATTTGTTGTTCCTTGTCTTTTTTGGATGTTGGCCATCCTCACTGGTGTGAGTTGATATCTCATTGTGGTTTTAATTTGCATTTCTCTGATGATTAGTGATGTTGAGCAATTTTCACATGCTTGTTGGCCATTGAAATTTCGTGTTTAGAGAAGTGTTTGTTCAGATCCTCTGACCATTTTTTAATCACGTTATTTGTTTTTTGTTTATTAAGGTGCATCAGCTCTTTATATATTTTGGATGTCAACCCCTTATTGGATATGTCATTTATGAATATATTCTTCCATACTGTAGGATGTCTTTATGTTCTGCTGATGGTGTCCTTTGCTGTACAGAAGCTTTTTAGTTTGATATAGTCCCACTTGTTCATTTTTGCTTTTGTTTCCCTTGCCTAGGGAAATATGTTCATGAAGAAGTTGCTCATGTTTATATTCAAGAGACTTTTGCCTATGTTGTCTTCTAAGAGTTTTATGGTTTCATGACTTATATTCAGGTCTTTGATCCATTTTGGGTTTACTTTTGTGTATAGGGTTAAACAATAATCCAGTTTCATTCTCTTGCATGTAGCTGTCCAGTTTTGCCAACACCAGCTGTTGAAGAGGCTGTCATTTCCCCATTATATATCCATGGCTTCTTTATCGTATATTAATTGACCATATATGCTTGGGTTTATATGTGGGCTCTCTATTCTGTTCCATTGATCTATGGGTCTTTTCTTGTGCCAGTGCCAAATTGTCTTGATTACTGTGGATTTGTAGTAGAGCTTGAAGTTGGTGAGTGTAATCCCCCCAGCTTTATTCTTCCTTCTCAGGATTTCTTTGGCTATTCGGGGTCCTTTGTGGTTCCATATGAATTTTAGAACTATTTGTTCCAGTTCATTGAAGAATGCTGTCAGTATTTTGAGAGGGATTGTATTGAATCTGTAGATTTCTTTAGGCAGGATGGCCATTTTGACAATATTAATTCTTCCTACCTAGGAGCATGGGATGTATTTCCATTTATTAGTGTCCTCTTTAATTTCTCTCAAGAGTGTCTTGTAGTTCACTTCCTTGGTTAGGTTTATTCCTAAGTATTTTATTCTTTTTGATGCAATTGTGAATGGAATTGTTTTCCTGACTTCTCTTTCTGCAAGTTCATTGTTAGTATATAGGAATGCAACAGATTTCTGTGTATTAATTTTGTATCCTCAACTTTGCTGAATTCAGATATTAGTTCTAGTAGTTTTGGGGTGGATTCTTTAGGGTTTTTAATGTAAAATGCATTGTGCATATTCAATGAATATTTGCTAAGGTCATGGAATGGGTGGTTGAATGGATGTGAAGAAACCCTGTTTGGAAGTCCTGTATTGTCCTCTACCCAGAAGTAACCAATCCTCTTTCTTACAGATCTCCAGGGTGGCTTTCTGTTTTATTCCAACTTTATCTCCAGCTCTCCAGAAGCATTCTAGCTTTTTGCATTCATTTAAGTTAAAAATTAAAAATATTGGTAACAAAGAGTTCTAATCCTAATGCACAGTTTAAATAAATGGGGGGCTGAATACAATCCTGTACCTACTGTGAGCACAATGCTGATTGTGTGCTGGGGAAAGATGCCAAGGAAATGTGATCTGGCCACCAGTAAATTATAATATCACTGGACAATCAAGATTAGTGTTCAATAAATAAATAAATAAGTACACGCACTAACAAAAGGATAAAAATCATATAATCATTTCAATAATTACCAAAAAAGTTTTGACAAAATTCAACATCCATTCATAATAGAAACTCTCAACATAATGGGTATAGAGGAAACATACCTCTACATAATAAAGGCTATATACAGCAAACCCACAGCTAACATCATACTCAATGGTGAAAAGCTGAAAACTTTTCCTCTAAGATCAGGAATAAAACAAGGATGCCAATTCTCACCACTTTTATTCAACATAGTACTGGAAGACCTGGCCAAAGCAATCACACCAGAAAAAGAGATAAAAGGTATCCACATTAGTAAGGAGGAAGTAAAACTCACTATTTGCAGATGACATGACATTATATATAGAAAACCCTAACAACTCCACCAAAAAACTACTAGAATTAATAAGTGTATATAGCAATGTTGCAGGATACAAAATAAATATACAGAAATTTGTTGCATTCCAATATACTAACAACGAGCTGGCAGAAAAAGAAATCAACAAAACCATTCCATTTACAACTGCATCAAAAAGAATAAAATATCCAGAAATAAACCTAACCAAGGAGTTTAAAGACCTCTGAAAACTATAAGACACTGATGAAGAAATTGAAGAAGACATAAATCAATGGAAATCTATTCCATGTTCATGGATAGGAAGAATTAATATTGTCAAAATGGCCATCCCGCCCGAAGCAAGTTACAGAGTCAATGCAATCCCTATCAAAACACCAATAGCATTTTTTAATGAACTAGAGTAAATAATCCTAAAATTTATATGGAACCATAGAAAGACCCCAAATAGCCAAAGCAATCTTGAGAAAAAAGAACAAAGCTGGGGGCATCATACTCCCTGACTTCAAGCAAGACAACAAAGCACCGGTAATCAAAACAATATGGTCCTAGTGCAAGAACAGAACCACAGATCAATGGAACAGAATAGAGAACCCAGTAATAAGCCCACACTTACATGGCAAAATAATCTATGACAAAGAAAGCAAAAATATATGGGGAAAAGACAGTCTCTTTAATAAATGGTGTTGGGGAAAACTGGACAACTACATGCAAGAGAATGAAATTGAGTTACTCCCTAATGCTATATAGAAAAGCAAACTCAAAATGACTTAAAGACCTCAATATAAGACATGAAACCATAAAACTCTTAGAAGAAAACATAGGCAAAATCTCTTGAACATAAGCATGAGTAATTTTTTTTTTTTTGGACACATCTCTCCAGGAAAGGGAAACAAAAGCAAAAATAAACAAGTAGGACTACATCAAACTAAAAAGCTTCTGTACAGCAAAGGACACCATCAACAAAACAAAAATGCAACCTACTGTACAGGAGGATATATTTGTAAATGATATATCCAATGAGGGGTTAACATCCAAAACATATGAAAAAAAACTCAAATGCCTCAACACCAAAAGAAAAATAAACAAATAAACCAATTAAAAAAGGGGCAGAGGACCAGAATAGAAATTTTTCCAAAGAAGGCATAGATGGCCAACAAGCACATGAGAAGATGCTCTACATTACTGGTCATCAGGGAAATGTAAATTGAAACCACAATGAGATATCACCTCACACCAGTCAGAATGGTCACTGTCCAAAAAACAAGAAATAACAAGGGTTGGTGATGATGTGGAAAGAGGGAACCCTCCTATACTGTTGGTGGGAATGTAAATTGGGGCCGCTACTATGGGAAGCAATATGGAGGTTCTTCAAAAAGCCAAAAATAGAAACACCATAGTACCCAGTAATCCCACTTCTAGGAATTTACCCAAAGAAAACAAAATCTCTGATTTGAAAAAATATATGCACCCCTAAGTTTATTGCTGCATTATTTACAATAGCCAATTATGGAAGCAACGAAAGTGTCCATCAACAGATGAATGGATAAAGCAGAAGTAATACATATCAACAGAGTATTATTTAGCCATAAAAAAGAAAGAAATCCTGTTATTTGCAGCAGCATGGATAGACTTAGAGGGTCTTATGCTAAGTGAAATAAGCCAGGTGGAGAAAGATAAATACCTTATGATTTCACTTATTTGTGGAATCTAAAAACAAAACAAAATGAACAAAACAGCAGTAGACTCATAGCACTGAGAAGTGACTGGTGATTACCATAGGGGAGGGGTTGAAGTGGGTGGAGTGTGTGAGGGAGATAAACAAAATCTCAATCATAATATAAATCAGTCACAGGGATGAAAGCACAGTCTAGAGAATACAGTCAATAACTCTGTAACATCCTTCTATATTGACAGACAGTAATTACATTAGTTTGGGTGAGGTTTTATTAATGTGTATAAACTGTTGAATCATGATGTTGTATACTGGAAACTAAATTAATATTGCATATAAACTATACTTCAATTTTTTTAAATCCAAAAAAAATGAAAATCAGAACAAAGCCAGCAAGTACCAAATTGTATAATTTGGACTCTAAGTTATGCAAGAACTTGGATTGTTCACAGCCACGAATACTTATGATATTAAGAGTTCTGTCTCTCAGAGACAATTCTTTAAACACTTTTGGAGATAAGCTTCTTTGAGGTGGTTGAAAGGGTATGAATTTGTCCAACCTAATGAATTTCTGAAGTTTCATTCTTTCCATGATGGTACTGCTATCCTGGAAGATCCTTTCTTTGCTTGCTTCTTCCATTCTTCTCTTTCCCTCCCACCTTCATCATCCCCTCTCCCCACCATCTGTTTCACACTCAAAATTACAACTGACAGTGTAAATTGAATGAGATTATGAAAATCAATGGCAGGAAGGCTGCGTAAAACCCCAAAATGACTAATCAAGTGATAGTTTCCAAGAGCAAACCAGATTCTCATTTCTTCACTTGAAAGAGGGTAGTATGGCTCACACTGCAAGACAAATGTCCCTTTGCCCTCTCTGGGTCTCCTGACCCCTTAAAAGTCATTCTCTTAAAAATATCCTTCAATATTGATTTTATATGATCCTGGATCTGCCTAGTATTTAAAGACGGAATTACTATGTCACTGAAAAGCTCTTATATTTCAATATCAGCAAAGAACACTAAGACAATAACCGATAACAAAAATCTCCCCCCAAACTCTGTGG
This sequence comes from Phataginus tricuspis, assembly GCA_029783875.1. Lineage (NCBI taxonomy): Eukaryota > Metazoa > Chordata > Mammalia > Pholidota > Manidae > Phataginus > Phataginus tricuspis. The sequence continues at coordinate 4,121,918 of JAQQAC010014596.1, read as the reverse complement.
ACTATAGCTATCTTAAGGATATTTGATATAAATGTGAGTACCTGAAAAAAGTTCTATTGTAACTCAACAACACTGGTGTTGATTTTTTTTTTCTTTAGAAAAAGCCTTAGATATATGGTATATGCTTGGATCCAACAATGCCTCTTCTAAGAATTTAGGTATAAACACAGATAAAGCTACAAGGAGGCTCAGCAAAGCTTTGTTTATAGTCATAAAAGCTTGGAAACAACCATAGAGAAACATTTCATCTATATTATGTTGATACTATGCAAGGAAAATGGTTTTACAGAAAATTACTAAAGAGAAATACTCAGAATATGTTACTGAAATGTTGGTTTCAAATTAATAGAAACAGTATGATGGCATGTTAACAGGAAATATGGTGAAAACTGTAACATGGCAATATTCACATTCTTCCTACTTCCACCTGCAAAACAAATTCAGTCCTTGCCTGCCCAGGTTCCCAATACCACTGCCATGATCCCCAAGTTACCTTTACCATCCACATCAGTGACACCTTACCTTAAGAAGAATTCTGTTTTTCTCAAGTAAATTCTTTAAGTTTTATGATGTGTAATCAGAATAATGCAGAGAGAAATGGACCTAAAGAGAGAGAAAAAGGAGGACTGCCATTTACAGGGCAACTAAATCTACATAATAGGGTGCTGCAATATAGCAAAAAGGAGTCAAGCTGGGGAAGAGGAAGGGTTTTCAAGGGGATGTGGAACAGCACCATGAGGTAGTGGGATGGAAGAGGAAAGAGTTGTAAATACTTACTATAGAGATGTGTTTGAGCCCCTTCATGGTTTTGTAGACGTGGTAATAAAGAATTTGAGTTCTTTAAATATTAATTTTGTTTGCTGGACCCAAAACTGTGAGGGGCTTGTATTTATTAGGGTTATACTTATATGCAAATGCACAAGGGAAAAATATTGTACATTTACCCATCAAATTATTATATGATTTAGATAAGATTGTTTTATTTTTACATATGTATATTTTCCAAAGTTTCTAGTTCTATGCATGTGTGTGTGATTTTTTCATTTAATCCTCAAGTATCTCCATGAAGTAGGTGTCATGATGACACCTAGATGACAGATGAGGAAACTGGGGCATGGAGAGACAGGCTTGGCCATCTGCCCTAAGTCACACAGCCAGTAGTTGAGGGGTTAGGAAATGACCCCAGGCAATCTGCTTCCAGAACCAGTGCCCCAAACAATAACTACATAGGCTCTTGTTCTTTTTATTTTTTTTAATTTTCAAGTGAAATGTTTCCATTCTACATGGAAATCATAATACAAGAGTATCAGTCAATTGTCCCTTCAACATACTTTAATTTTTTTATCCCTTTGCCTTATCTGTGCTGCATTCTGGGTGAATCCGTCAGTGCTACCTCCCAATTCATTAATTCTCCCTACAAGTGTGAAATTTTCTTATGTTGAAGACTATAATTTTTTTCATTTCCCAGGATTTCTAATTCATCCTTTCTCATTTCAGATTTCATTTGTTACTTTTGTTCAACAATTTATTTTCAGTGAATTATATGCCTTCCTTTCTCTCCTTGAATAGTTTAAACACATATAATTCAAAGCCTTTGTCAGAAAATTAACAGTCTCATCTAATGAATTCATGTCTTTCTTATCATTAGATTTCTTTATATATGCTTAAAGCTATTAATTTTCAGGTTTACTATAAATTGAAAGGATTTTTGTTTTCATTTTTTTCTCCTTCTCCTTCTTTGCTGGCTCTCATTCTAGGAGTTTTGAAGCTGCCTTCACTTGATGTCCCAGACCTCAATTCAGAACACAACCTCATAAGGACAATCTAGAGATATTCTGGGGTGATAACTGGGATATCACCAACCAAGTCACTGAGTTAGCAAGCAGTCTGGTTCAGGTGTTGGTCAAACCACTGGGTTTGTGTCCTCCTCCCTCCCAAATCATGCACGTTCCATGGGGCACAGGGTCCAAGCATTAATCAGTTGTTGTTTCCCCATCCCTGGCCGCCCAAATCTTCTATAAGAGACACTGAGTCCCAACCCAAGACCTGGCTTGAACAATCCTGCATCCAATCCTCCCACTCTCATGGAACATATTCAAGTCCCTGTTACCCAAAAAAGCCAAGCTCCTGTCTGCTTTCAGATCCAGAGCTCAACAAGCCTGAAACTTCTACCCCACTCACCACTTACACTGTTTGCTTATTTCTAATATATGGAATATTTTTCTTAATATATGGAATATTTCATTTATGTTTTAAGTGCACTTATGTCTTCAGGCGAATATATGCATTTCTAAAATTTGACAGTTTTAGCCACTGAGAACTGCAATCACAGAAGGTTTGACTTAGTATTATTTTCTTCTTTCATATCTTATCTGTTGTATCTGCATTTTGGAGAAGGGTGTATATCAAATATGGATTTACTTTTCTAATTTAACCAGAAGCCTCTTCTCTCCCTTAAAAGGAAATTCCCATTCATGAAGAATTAGAGGTTGACTACCGGAAAAAGAAACAGGGAAGATACAGGGTTCTTTATTTATTTATTTATTTATTTTATTAAGGCATTATTGATATACACTCTTATGAAGGTTTCACATGAAAAAACAATGTGGTTACTACATTCATCCGTGTTATCGTGACCCCCCCATATCCCACTGCAGTCACTGCCCAACAGTGTAGTACGATGCCACAGAGTCACTCTTTGTCTTCTCTGTGCTACACTGTCTTCCCCATGATCCCCCCCACACCATGTGTGCCAATCATAATACCTCTCAATCCCCTTCTCCCTCCCTCCCCACCTTTCCCCTTTGTTAACCACTAGTCCCTTCTTGGAGTCTGTGAGTCGATACAGGGTTCTTAATGAGGGAAGGATCAAAGGAAAGAAGAGACACCCAATTTAGGGGACTAAAATGGAAGGGAACAACAATGGGGAAGACAAAAATCAGGGTTGGAAAGAGGATACAATGGATTAAAAGAATCAAGAGGATGCTGTCAGAGAAAATACTTGTGAAACATATTTCTAAGAAACCAGTTCAAGAAGTGAATGTGAGGTTCAGGAAAAGGAATAATAAGCTTATAGGTCAAATGGTGGCAAAGAATGTAGATCTGACCTAAACTCCAGATGGCCCTGGGAACTCTGCCAGAAAGGTCCTTGTTTTTCCCAAGTGCTGGCCTGGGCCCAGTGAGGTTGGCTCAAAGAAGCCAAAATTATGTTAATCTATCTCAGGTTGACACTCCACAGTTCTGCTGTGCATGTCCCTGTCTACTATCTGGCTGGAGAGGGGTTCTTCCCCCATGCTTCTCCACAACAGAGTCAAGGAGACTCGATGTCTTACTGCAGTGTGAGGTGCTGGTGATTCGTCACAGAGTAGGAACCCTGGGAAGGACTAAGGGTTAGGACCACTGTCAGAAGAAGAGAAGTCTCTTCATCTGGTGGTTGATCATTGGGGTAATGACTAGCAGAAAGTGATGGGAGCTGACTGTTTACAGTGTGATCTTGGGCTTTCTCGTTCAGCTCCAGATGCCCTTCAACTAATCAGCATCTTAAGCATACAAAGGTGCTTCTGCCAAATAATATATACCACTTACGTTAATTCACAAGAGCATCATAATTACTATGCTTCACATACACAGTAATAAAGACACCTAAGCAACACCCTTCTGTTCCCCCATCAGGGGTGATATGTTAAGTTTCCCCCGGCTTTTCTGTCTGGGTTAGTATCATTTTCTTCATTATCTCCAGTTCACACACTTCTCTGGAGTAAACAGAAATGATGGGCTCCTGACTCTAGTCTCTGTCATATGTGAATCATTCAGCCAGATTCCTGTAATTCCATTTTTTATCAGTCTCTTCTTTCCAGCAACTTCAAATTCACCTATATGAAGTAAAATATCAAGTTCCTGGACATGACTTCACAAAGCTGGGATCCTGATTACCCTGTCAGTTATCATGAAGAAAGCAAGCCATTCCATCATTAGAAGTCTGGCTTCCTCTCCCTTCGGGTGAACACACAAGAACCAAAGCCCGTGGTATATATGGACCCAGTGACATTTGGTTCCTGCAGACACAGACTTTAACTAGACCAAGCTTTACTACATCTGAGGATTATAAAATTGTTTTTAGACTTGATTACAAAATTGCTTCAAAGATTTTATACTTGAATAAATTGTCTGAAAAGAAGTGAATGAAAACCTTGTGGGCTCAGTTTTAGCTCCTTCTTCCCAGGCTGGCAAAACATCTAGAAAGATGAGAGTTCAAAATCTATATGAGGCTAGTTTTTCTTTATTATATGGAATCTGTCCTGTTGCCTTGGAGTTGTATCTCATACATTTTATCTTATACACGCTACTTGGTTGCATTTCATTATTGTATTCATGATGCACCAACCCTGGGGACATCAGAAAGAGAGAAATTTAAGCACAGAATGACAGCATAGGGTGGTATGGGCGCAAGGGCACAGGACTTGTTTCTTAGGTCTCTCTGAACCTCAGTTTACCCATCTGTTCAATCAGGAACATAGTATTTATCTCATAGGAGGTTTGAAGAAAGTATACGAAATCCTTGAAAACTGTAATATATAGAGCATTTCTCATCACTGTTAATCATAAAAGACTGATAGTATGTAAGACCACTTGATGCTGTTGTAAATGGAATTTTTTAAATTTCCTTTTGGATTTAATTTCCTTTTTAATTTCCTTTGGATAAGAAATGCAATTGATTATTGTGTATTGATCTTCTATCTGCAACTATGCTGAAATTTATTAGCTATAATAATTTTCTGTGGATTCTTTAGGGTTTTCTGTATGTTGAATCATGTCTTCTGTGAATAGAGATAACTGTATTTGTTCCTTTTCAAAAAAAATGGTAGTGTTTTGGAGCAGAAAGGGACCTTGGAAACTAACTAGTCAGGATTTCAGAAAGGAAGAAATCCAGGACCACGACTAAATGACCTGCTCATGGACATACAGCATGTTGGGGGTAACTCTGTGAATGCAGATATCTGAACCCTTTTCAGGTACTCCCTTTACTACAAGGGCCATGCAGGTAGAAAGGGAGAGAGTAGTTGGATACTAGTTGAGGAATCAGTGGAGAGTACTGGGGACTGTGGGGACCTGGAAATGCACGTGGCCCATCAAGAGAGGACAGCTAATTCTTGTTTCCAGGTCATTTTTACCATATTAGAGCACAGGCCCAGGATGGCCAGACTGATCTTCTAATTTTTTCTAGAGAGACTAAAATTCTACATTTTTTGATTTGTGAACTCTCCTAATGTCTAAATCCACAAGCAATGAAACAAGGAGCCATCAACAAAGTGAAATTAAAAAAAAAATTTAACGATATTTCAATTTTTCAAATAACAGTGTGCAGGCCAAACAAAATATCTAAGGATCAAAATTAGCCCCCTGTTTGCCAGTTAGTGGCCTCTAATCTACAGGGAAATGTCAAAGTTTTTTCTCATGGTCTGGCCCCCACTTCTCTCCCCCAGCTCCCTTTCCTCCCTTTCCTTGCCTCGTGCTTAGGCTCCAGCTGCCCTGAACAGGTTATGATTTGACAGACACACCTGCCTATTCTTGCAAACATGCCCACTGATTGTCACTCTGCTGCCCATGCTCCTTGCTTATGTTGTACCTTATGCCTGCAATGAACCCCTCTCCCATAACTCATATTTCTTTTAAGATGACTAGGCTCTTATTTCCAAGTTCAGGGACTATTTCCAACTGGAAATAGTCCCTGAACAGCCTCCCCACCATAACAATACCACCCAATGTGTTCATCCATCATATTCTTGCAATATCTTGCACACATTATTGCATTTATCTCAGAATACTGCAAGTACTCCTTTTATGTCTGTTATTCCACCAGAATCTTGGCTAATGTTGAATTAAAATTAATCTCTTCATTCTTACTCAAAAGTGACCATTGATCTTCCTTCCTGGATTTCACTTTACTTCTAGATTGGTCTTTAACTCTAAGTACTACTGATCTGCTGGAAGAGATGCTGCAGTTTTCTCTCCAATGGATGACATCATGGAGGACACCCTCCCCAAGGACTTATGACTTTACCTCTTCTTTTGATGGGACATTGTGGAAAGCAGTCAACCTTCTGAGCACAGCCCTCTGTTCAACACCTGTGACCAGTCTATTCCATGTCCAGGTGCTTCTTTCCCTGACTCTTACATTATTTTTCAGTGTTTGCTTTTGTCCTATTTGTGCTAAGCTTTCCTAAACTAGTACTGGTCAATAAAGCCAACTCCTCAGAGCTCTCATCAGATTCAGCCCAGTTAGGGATCTTGTACAGAACTACAATCCCTCATTGCCAACAAAGAGGGGTAAAAAGAGGGAAGTGCAGGGTGAAGTCAACCCTACCTGAATGTGAATTGTATGCACTGACAGTGGAGGACTGACTGACCAAAGGAAAATCATGGTGCTGTGAAGGAGGGTAAATGACTGCCAGACAGACAAAATACAGATGAGCATTGCATTACATCTCTTGATTTCCAGACCAATATTTCTTCCACACCTCCCTATCACCACAATCTGGGTAGCTACTTGAGTCCTTGCCTTCAGAATCTTAGATGTTTAACCAGAATAAACTCTAATTTGGGTTATTAATCATAATAAAGGCTTTGAAGTAGTTATAAAGATTTCACTTTAAATTGGCAGAACCACGGACAGCGCCCAAGTTTGGGCCATGAATTCTTATCATCTGAGTCAGGAAGAAATCTGCAACAACATATTCAAGCCCTCTAGTTTCACAGATGAGAAAACTAAGGCTCAAAGAGGTTATATATGACTTGTCCAAGGTTATAGAGAGCCTAAGGCCAAATTTACATCTTAAAATCCAAGTCCAGGTCCCTTTGCCCTATACCCTGCTGCTTTGCAACATAATACGGTAACATGGGAGAAAGGACAAAGAGATGAAGGTGACAGTTGTAACACCTGTTATTTCTCCCTTTCCAGCATGAATTGCCTCTTGTTTTGGTATATCTATATCTGTATCTCCATTTCTGTTTTGGGGAACAACCCTTCCTTTATTGCAGGGAATATAGCCTGCTCTCCTCTGGTCAGTCAGTGTGATGTGTGCCAGACTGGGTCAATTAGGTTCTCTATCCCTTGTTTTCAATGAGAGGGGTTACTCAAGAAAGGACATACAGTTGGAGGTGATATGTTCCCTTGATGACATCCTGAAGCAGATCTTCCAAATTTAAAGAAACTTTGACTTTATATAACATAGACTTGCATGTGTATAAAAATATTTTTTTCTTATTCTTCTTAGTATTTGTTATAACTCTTCCTTATTCTAATGCCACTCACCTCTCCAAAACTATCAAGAATTAAGAAGCGTTCAGTGTTTTTCCATTTCACTAGGTAATTTACACCTTTTCCCAAAGTCCTGGACAGACCAGTACAAGGTAGAATTTAGCTCTGAGATAATAATGAATTTCCCATTCTAAAATAGAAATATAAAAAAGTCTACTCATTAAGAGCCTTAAAGGCTGCCTTTGTAACATATTCTAAAGTTATTATTCTTTCACATGGGTGAGCCTATAAATTGCTGCATTTGGACTGATTTATATTTCATTCACAGTTTGTGTGATATTGCCTTCCATCTTATAGTCTTCAGTTTTCCTGAGTTCATTTGAAATGTGTCACCACGCTCTTTGAAGACAACTAAATAGCATTATCCAGAATTTACTGATGGAGATATTATTAAGAGAGCTTATATAGCTGTATGCAACCTCAGAGAACAGAGCGGGAGTGAAAGAACAAAAAAGAAAGCAAGAATTAGTAAAGAAATCTTGAGTTGAGGATCAAACGCACTTGGACTAGAGTTTTAGCTCTAGTTCTGTCACTAACCAAGTTATCTTAGGTCAGTCATATCATTTTCTCTGGGTGGATAAAGCTTCCTCTAACATTCCTTCCAATCCAACATTGTAGGATTTCTCTAGTTATTTATGCAATTAATTTTTTTTAACTCTCTTCCTAATATCATCATGAAGTGATCAATAATGGGGCACTCAAAAATGATGTGTGGCTGATTCCTTTCCAGATCCTGAAAATATATATTTATAGGGAAATTGGTTGTATGCTCTGGCAAGAGGAAAACAGATATTTAACAAGTTTAGCAGGACATAATTTTCCTAGGACACCCTCTGTGGCCTTGTTTCATGTGGATTTGGGCACATACATCTTTGGACCCCATGATCATATAAGGGCTTGGAACACTGCAGAACACCTTGTATGATGCTGGATTAAAAACTCAAGATCTGGGCTCTGGCCTTGACTATAGCTCCTCCTGTATATATGAACTTGGTATACTCAGTAGGACCCCGGTAGATACCTAAACTCCACTCAAGGCCACTTAAACACAAAGGTCCATAGACTCCGTGGTAGGATTGAACCACCAAGCTGCAGATCAGAAATGCATCTGAGCACCAGGAACAATCAGGGATTTAAACTCAGACAGGACATCCTTCACCTGGTCTCTGTTCCTCACAGCACGCTGGCTTTATTCTATCTTATTTCAGACTAGCTTTCTCTACCTGCCAGAAAACATGACCTCCAACAGTTCTAACTGTTACTTTTATTTATTCACTCAATCAGCTGTTGTTCTTGAGCCTAACTACATGACAGGCACTGTTCTAGGCATTAGGGGCATAATAGTGACAAGAAAAATGTCTGCCTTCAGGGAGCTCATGTTCTCGTGGAACAGAGAAAGCTAGCTACACAATAAAAAATACACAAGTAACATACCAGCTAATGGTAACTGCTATGGGGGAAAATATTATTTTAAGGAGTTAGGGACTGCTGAGTGGTGGTGGTGGTGGTGTGTGTTACTTTATAAAAGTGGCCAGAGAAAGTCTTCTAATATTTGTTGACATCTGAACAAATGAAGAAGTTAGGGAGAAAATAATGATGTTTGGTGGAACAGCAAACACAAAACCCTGAAGTGGGAACATGCTCTTGACGTGTTCAAGGGCAAACAAGGGCCAGTGTGCCCGAAGAGAAGTGGAGGAAAGGAAGAGTGCTAGGAGACAAGATCAGAATGGTAGCAATGGCCGGACCACATAGATTCAAGCTACTTGTAAGGAATTCAGCTTTGACTCTGGATGGAAGGTCACTGGAAAATTCTGAGCTGAGAAGTGACAAGATCTCATGCATGTCTTAGTAAAACCACTCTGGCTGCTGTGTGGAGATTAAACAGTAGGAGGGCAAAGGGGAGGCAGGGAGACTATTTAGGAGGCTATTTCAATAATCTAGGTTAAGAGATTACATGGCAGAGTTGGTAAAAAGTAGTCAAATACTGAATACATTTTGAAGATAGTTAACATTATATGCTGAGGTATGGGATTTGGAGGTAAAAGAGAATGAAAGAATCAAAGATAGCCCAAGGTAAAGAATAGAACAGGTCTAAAGACTGAGCTCTGGGGCTCTCCAGCCTTTAGAGATTGGGAAGTGGAGCAAACCAACAAAGAATGCTGGGAAGGAACAGCCAGCAAGGAAGGAGGAGAGGCAAGAGAGAGAGGCTCCCCAGAAGCCATCTGGAAGAGGAGTATATTATTTAGTATCAATAATACTAAATGCTGCTGATGGAGATAAAGGAGGCCTGAGAATTGACCACTGGATATCAGCACAGAGGGTTCAGAGGTGACCTTGACAAGAGTTGTTTTCAGAGGAAGGATGAAGGCAAACGCTCTAAAAGCTTATACCACAGAAGAGGTGTTGAATTCTCAGCTCCAGTTTTGAAATCCTAAAGATAAACCTGGGTTAACATGGTTCAGGTAAAGTATGCAGCTTTAGACTGATAAACTGTGACCATGGGGAAGGGTAATATGATGGATCAGTGGTGGACTAATTAACAGTGATAGATCTCAGGCTGTCATGTAAGAACACAGGCACTGTGAGATATATGTGTGGATAGAGAAAGGAGGCAGGAAACAGGAGGAGGAGGTCACCACAGGTCTCCCCAACAGTGGGTAACTTATTCTTCAATTTTAAAATGGGGTTGTAAGTCCCAGTTTCACAGGACTGGTGTCAACATCAGATCAAATAAGAGAATGTGGTGAATGAACTGTGCACACATTGTTAACTGTTATACACATATGATAGGTTATCATAACAAACATAATGATTCCCATCATGGTGCCAAAATGGAAGTGCACACCCATATGGTATTTCTTTAGGCCACACTCTTTGGCCGCACTGTGCCCCATGAAGAAGTGTAAGCACATATACCTAAAACAAGTGTAGCTGGATACAACACTTTTTTTCTCACAACTTTAAACATTGAGAACTTTTAGGAAAATGTATTTTTAATATGTCTCAAAACAAAGTAGAAACACCTTCCCAAGAGGAGCCTGAAAGAGTAGTATAAAGCTCCAAAGAAAAATAGGAAATCATTGGCAAGGAGGGAAACAGGCACATGAAGACTTTTCCTTTTCTTTCTTTTTTCCTCTTCATGTACGCATGCAGTGGAGAATTGTCTTGTTCTTCATTCTAGCTCTGACAAGACATTTCAAATCTGAAATGTTTTAAAAACAAAAGATATCTTGAAGAGTTCTAATCCCAAATGAGCTCAATTACTCCATGGCTGTATGTTAGGTGCTTAAGGTGGCCTGTTAATCCTTGGCTATGAAATGGGCCCTATTTGCAGAAAGGTTTGAGGAAATTTTGTTCTTCTCCTCAGATAATTAAGAATTGTTAAGAATTGCTAAGATCTATCTGACTTCTTCTCTGGGAACTGTAGATATCCCATCATTTTACCAAATCAGAAGTTTTCTGACAAGTCTCAGAGCACAAATATGTTACCCTTTTCCTGTGATACATTCATCTTCTAAAATGAGCCATGCAAATCAAGATAAAAGGCATTGACGTGTTCAAATCTCAGACTAAGTTGAGCTAACACAAGATTGGACTTTACACCCTTTTGTATTTACTGTATAATCCTGCTTATTTATATATCATCCACATATACTCCAGAGAGATGGATAAGTTCCCATGATGCTTGTCTTTTTAATATAAACCTGTAATTTTAAGTAGGGGATACATTTTCCACTGATGTCACTTAAAGAACTAATCTCACAGAGCCCTTAAAGTAAAATGAAGGATTAGTATTTTTAAAATGACTATACTACCCAGAGACATCTAGAGATTTCCATGCAATCCCTATCACAATTCCAGTAGCAATTTTACAAATATAGAAAAAAAAATCTTAATATTCTTATGAAACACAAAAGACCCTGAACAGTCAAAGCATCCTGAGAAAGAAAAACAAACCTGGAGGTTTCAGGTTTCAAGCTATATTACAAAAACATAGTGATAAAAACAGTATGGTATTGGAACAAAATGGACATGTACATAATTGGAACAGAATCATGAGCCCAGAAATAAACCCACACATATACAGCCATCTAGTATTTGACAAGGGAGCTAAGAATACAGATGTTGGGAAAACTGGATATTCACATATAAAAGAATGGAACTGGACCTGTATCTTACAACACTCACAAAAATTAACTTGAAATGTATTAAAGACTCAAATGTAAGACCTGAAACCATAAAACTCCTATAAGAAAACACAGGGGGAAGCTCCAAAGCTTCTTGACATAGGTCTTGGCAATCATTTTATGGATATAACACTAAAAGCACAAGCAACAAAAACAAAAATAAATGAGTGGTACTACATTAAACTAAAAAGCTTGTGCACAGCAAAAGAAACAATCGACAAACATGTAGGTTGACATGGCAACCTACAGAATGAAAAATAATTTTTTCAAACCACATATCTGATAAGGGGTTAATATAAAAAATAAAGAAAGAACTCATACAACTCAAAGCAAAAAAAAATAATAATAATCCAGTTCAAAATGGGCAAAAGCCTTGAATAGACATTTTTCCAAAGAAGATATTAAATGACCAACAGGTATATGAAAGTGCTTGATTTCATTAATCATCAAGGAAATGAAAATCAAAACCACAATGAGGTACCACCTCATACCTGTTAGAAAGGTTATTATACAAAAGACAAGAGATAACAAACACTTGTGAGGATATGGAGAAAAGGAAACCCTTGTGTGCTGTTGGGAGAATGCAAATTGGTGCAGCCACTATAGAAAACAGAATGGAAATTTAAAAGTTAGAAAATTAAAAATAAGACTACCATATGATTCAGCAATCTCACTTCTAATATAATCCCACTGATTACAGATACAAAGAGGACTATCTAGAAGAGATATTTGCACTCTAATGTTCATTGGAGCATTATTTACAATAGCCAAGGTATGGAAACAACCTATGTGTCCACTAATGGATGAATGGATAACACCTGAAATATAATGGAATATTATTCAGCCATTAAAAAGAAGAAAATCCTGCTATTTGAAACAACATGGAAGAAATTGAGGGAATTATGCTAAGTGAAATAAACCAGACAGACAAGGACAAATACTGTATGAACTCATTTGTATGTGGAATCTAAAAACTGAACTCATAGAAACAGAGAGAAGAGTGGTGATTGATGGGGGTGGTGGGCTGGGGGAAATGAGTCAAGGTGCTTAAAAGATACAAACCAATTTTAAAATAAGTCCTTGGGATGTAATGTACAACCCGGTGACTAGTTAACAATACAATATTGTATATTTTTAAGTTGCTCAGAGAGTATACCTTAAAAGTTCTCACCAAGCACGAATGTAACTATGTGAAGTAATGGATGTATTTACTAACCTTATTGTGGTAATCATTTTGCAATGTATACATATATCAAACCATTATGTTACATCTTAAACTCACACAATGTATATTTCAATATACACTGTATTGAATATTCAATTATATTTCAATACAACTGGAAAAATAACAAAGTAAAATGTTTTCAAAAAATCATACTGAAATTAGTAACAGTATTTTTACACTTCTTGGCTATGGAACAAATTTCTCACACTTTGAAATACCTCTCTCCTCTTTCCCCAACTCTCACTCCAGCGTTGGTGGTATAGTGGTGAGCATATCTGCCTTCCAACTCTCACTCCAATTTTATGAGTATTGTAGAAGTTATTAATGTTTGAATTCTTTGCTGCCCCTCCTTCCAAGCCTCTCCTTCTTTGAGGTAATACATCTCTGACTCACTCATTTCAGGCTCAGTCATGTGCCTTTGAAATATCAGAGAAAGTAATGTGCCCACTTTCTGGTAGAGCTTTAAGAACCACCAAGTGGCCTCCAATCTCCTCTTTTCCTGAGCACGAGGCCAGCAGTGTCCCCGCGAGGACTACTCTCTCAGCATGGGTTCTAAAATGAAGATAAATTAGAGCTAAGACAAAACTGACCAATGATGGATATACAGCATGAACAAGAAAGAAACGTTTGTTGTAATAAAGCTCTGAAACCATTTATTAAAGCTCAGGAATCATTTGTTACTGAATCATAACATGACCGAAAGTGTCTTAAAAAAACAAATACAAACAGAATTAAAAGGGGAAATAGAACGCAATGCACTCATTCGAGGAGACTTCAACACTCCACTCGCTCTGAAGGACACATCAACCAGACAGAAAGTAAGTAAGGAGACAGAGGCACTGAACAACACATTACAACAGATGGACCTGACAGATATGTACAGAACTCTACACCCAAAAGCAGCAGAATACATATTCTTCTCAAGTGCACATGGAACATTGTCAAGAATAGATCATATACTGGGCCACCAAAGGAGCCTCAGAAAATTAAAAAAGATTGAAATTGTAACAACCAGTTTCTCAGACCACAAAGGTATGAACCTAGAAATAAATTACCAAAGAAACTGAAAAATATCACAAACATATGGAGGCTTCACAACATGCTCCTAAATAACTAATGGATCAATGACCAAATAAAAACAGAGATCAAACAATATATGGAGACAAATGAAAACAATATTTCAACACTGCAAAATCTGTGGGATGTAGCAAAGGCCGTGCTAAGAAGAAAGTATATTGCAATACAGGCCTACCTCAGGAAAGAAGAACAATCCCATATGAGCAGTCTAAACTCACGATTAACGAAACTAGAAAAAGAAGAACAAATGAGGCCCAAAGTTAGTAGAAGGAGGGACATAATAAAGATTAGAGCATAAATAAATAAAATCAAGAAGAATAAAACAATAGAAAGAATCAATGAAAGCAAGAGCTGGGTCTTTGAGAAAATAAACAAAATAGATAAGCCCCTAGCCAGACTTATCAAGAAAAAGAGAGTCTACTCACATAAACAGAATCAGAAATGAGAAAGGAAAAATCACTACGGACACCACAGAAATATAAAGAATTATTAGAGAATACTATGAAAAACTATATGCTAACAAACAGGATAACCTAGAAGAAATGGACAACTTTCTAGAAAAATACAAATTTCCAAGGCTGACCCAGAAAGAAACAGATAATCTGAACAAAGTAATTACCAGCAACACAACTGAACTGGTAATCAAAAAACTACCTAAGAACAAAATACCTGGACCAGATGGATTCACTGCTGAATCTTATCAAACATTTAGTGAAGACCTAATACCCATACTCCTTAAATTTTTCCAAAGAGCAGAAGAAGAGGGAATACTCCCAAACTCATTCTATGAGGCCAGCATCACTATAATACCAAAACCAGGCAAAGACACCACAAAGAAAGAAAACTACAGACCAATATCCCTGATGAACATAGATGGAAAAACACTCAACAAAATATTAGCAAACCAAATTAAAAAATACATCAAAAAGATCATCCATTGTGATCAAGTGGGATTCATCCCAGGGATGCAAGGATGGTACAACATTCGAAAATCCATCAACATCATCCACTACATCAACAAGAAGAAGGACAAAAACCACATGATCATCTCCATAGATGCTGAAGAGGCATTCGACAGAATTCAACATCCATTCATGATAAAAACTCTCAACAAAATGGGTATCGACGGCAAGTACCTCAACATCATAAAGGCCATATATGACAAACCGGCAGCCACCATTATACTTAACAGCGAGAAGCTGAAAGCTTTTCCTTTAAGATCAGGAACAGGACAAGGTTGCCTACTCTCCCCACTTCTATTCAACACAGTTCTGGAGGTCCTTACCATGGCAATCAGACAACACAAAGATATAAAAGGCATCTAGGTTGGCAAGGAAGAAGTTAAACTGTCTCTGTTTGCAGATGACATGATATTGTACATTAAAAACCCTAAAGAATCCACTCCAAAACTACTAGATCTAATATCTGAATTCAGCAAAGTTGTGGGATACAAAATTAAAACACAGAAATCACACTAACAATGAACTTGCAGAAAGAGAAATCAGGAAAACAATTCCATTCACACTTGCATCAAAAAGAATAAAATACCTAGGAATAAACCTAACCAAGGAAGGGAAAGACCTATACTCTGAAAACTATAAGACACTCATGAGAGAAATTAAAGAAGATACCAATAAATGGAAACACATCCCGTGCTCATGGATAGGAAGAATTAATATTGTCAAAATGGCCATCCTGCCTTAAGCAATCTACAGAGTCAATGCAATTCCTATCAAAATACCAACAGCATTCCTCAATGAACTAGAGAAAATCATTCTAAAATTCATATGGAACCACAGGAGACCCTGAATAGCTAAAGCAATCCAGAGAAGGAAGAATAAAGCTGGGGGGATTATGCTCCCCAACTTCAAGCTCTATTATAAAGCCATAGTAATCAAGACAATTTGGTACTGGCACAAGAACAGACCCATAGACCAAAGGAACAGACTAGAGAGCCCACATATAAATCCAACCACATATGGTCAATTAATATATGATAAAGGAGCCATGGACATACAATGGGGAAATGACAGTCTCTTCAACAGCTGGTGTTGGCAAAACTGGACAGCTACATGCAAGAGAATGAAACTGGATTATTGTTTAACCCCATATAAAAAAGTAAACTTGAAATGGATCAAAGACCTGAATGTAAGTCATGAAACCATAAAACTCTTAGAAGACAACATAGGCAAAAATCTCCTGAATATAAGCATGAGCAACTTCTTCCTGAACACATCTCCTTGAGCAAAGGAAACAAAAGCAAAAATGAACTCATGGGAATACATCAAACTAAAATGTTTCTGTATGGCAAAGAACACCATCAACAGAACAAAAGGCATCCTACAGTATGGGAGAATATATTTGTAAATGACATACCCGACAAGGGGTTAACATCCAAAATATATAAAGAACTTACATGCCTCAACACTCAAAAAGCAAATAACCCGATTAAAAAATGAGCAGAGGATATGAAGAGACAGTTCTCCAAAGAAGAAATTCAGATGGCCAACAGACACATGAAAAGATGTTCCACATCACTAATCATCAGGGAAATGCAAATTAAAACCACAATGAGATATCACCTCACACCAGTAAGAATGGCTAGCATCCAAAAGACTAAGAACAATAAATGCTGGCAAGGATGTGGAGAAAGGGGTACCCTCCTACACTGCTGGTGGGAATGTAAGGTAGTTCAACCACTGTGGAAAGCAATATGGAGGTTCCTCAAAAAAACTAAAAATAGAAATACCATTTGAAATACAACTTCTCAGATTCCAAAAGACATATGCACCCCCATGTTTATCGCAGCACTATTTACAATAGCCAAGAAATAGAAGCAACCTAAATATCCATTAGTAGATGAATGGATAAAGAAGAGGTGGTACATATACACAATGGAATACTATTCAACCATAAGAAAGAAACAAATCCTACCATTTGCAACAACATGGATGGAGCTGGAGGATATTATGCCCAGTGAAATAAGCCAGGCGGAGAAAGACAAGTGCCAAGTGATTTCCCTCATTTGTGGAGTATAACAACGAAGCAAAACTGAAGGAACAAAATAGCAGCAGACTCAGAGACTCCAAGAAGGAACTAGTGGTTACCAAAGGGGAGGGGTGTGGGAGGGTGGGTGGGGAGGGTCAGAGAAGGGGATTGAGGGGTATTATGTTTAGTACACATGGTGTGAGGGATCAAGGGGAAAAAACTGTAGCACAGAGAAGGCAAATATTGAATCTGTGGCATCTTTCTACACTGATGGACAGTGACTGCATTGGGGTTTGGGTAAATTAAGTAACCACATTGTGCTTTCATGTGAAACCGTAAGAGTGTACGTCAATAATACCTTAATAAAAAATTAAAAAAAAAAGAAAATGTACAAATACTTGGAAGAGAAAGGATATGAAACACCATAGAGGTTGAAAACTGAAAGAAACCTTGAAGATGACCTAGCTCAGTGTATCCCAAAGTGTGGTACATTAAATGCCTCTAGGTGGTATGCTGGCAAATCATTAAATAAACTGGAATCACACAGTGAAGAAATCACTTGCTTTTCTATTCTTTTTCAAGTTCTTTTTTTTTTTTTTTGTATCAAGGATAACTCAGTTTATGGAGGCTTTAATATATTTCTAACTGTTGCTTATGTTAATAGAGAGACCAGGCCTGGGGCTCAATCTTCAGTAGGCAATGATCTCTTTGTAGCATTTAATAACATTGTTTTGTTACACTATTTTTTATTTTTACCATGATCTTGGGAAGAGGTATTGACTGTCAAACTGTGATAGTGATATTAAGTTTCTTTCAAAGTATTTATTTAAGGAAAAGAAAACATGCTCAAAGAAAATCTTAGGTAAATAGTATCAGTGGTAAATAGATGTGGAAAAGAATTATAAAGGTGGTATGCAGAATACTGAAGCTGGGGAAACACTGATAAAACTTGAATGAACTTCACATTTGAATTTAAAACTGATGAGAGAGAGAGATGCCTGCATGAGAGGGAAAAAAACAGAAATGGTGTAAAACACAAACCTGTCACCCACAGGTAGTGTAGCTAATTTCTCCAAACAGATACATTTGAAAATTATCCATTTATATGGTAAAAGGATGCGGCCACAAGGTTAGAGCCAGCCCTATCTCTAAGGAACCTCTTTATATTTGCACACAACCTGCAGCATTAGCAGATTCAGAACACTTTCCCACCTCTTCCTCTTATGAGACAATTCTTGGGGATTTTTTTTACCATCTATAGTTTTTCAGCACATTTTTCATTTGTGACCAGTAAAAAAAGATAGTCCTATAAGAATATAGGAAATTTACAGGAATAGTATTGTATACATCTTTAGTCCAAGTAATGATTTTTTAAAAACCCACATGATCTGGATTAACTCAAATGTTCTCAATAACTGGGCATATAGTATGCATTTACTCTGAGTTAGTATGTGAGAATTTTAACCATTATGTAAAATAGCTTTGGCTGAGCTTAACAAATGCTTATTAAACACCAAAATATGTTCTAGGAATCCTGCTAGGTATTGAGGAAATCATGATCAAAAAGATTCCATCCCTGCCTCCAAGGCATCCACAGTTGCACTAATTAAATATGATCCATGGTGTACTTATGCAATTTGTCATAGTTCATAAAACAGTTTCACTTCGAATTACTTAATGTTTACAGAAACATTGTGATATAAGATAAAACACTGTTGTTATCCCCACTTTACAGACAAGGAAACAACTTACTCAAGTTGAGTTGCCCAAAGTTATTAATAGCAGGATTAGTAAACAACAGAGAAAAGCTTTGAAGCCAGGAACCCTGCCTCCAAATCAGAGTTCTTCCTGCAAAACCACGCAAAATTACTCCTCTCAGATTTCTGCTTCTGTCTGTAATCAAGTAACGTGTGCTGCTGCCAAGAACAATTTGAAAAGCCAGAAAAAAAAATACGAAAAGGAAATCTATTTCAAGGCATTAAATCTATTTGATATCATTAGAAAATTGCCTCAGCAACAAAAATTTTAGAGTACAAGATCACAGAGATGAGGGAACCTTAAAAATGTGGCCTCGGGACAAGAATGAGAAGGGAAAGAAAGAGAAGGGAAGGGAAAAAAGGGATAAAAAAGGGAGAACTGAAATTGTCCCTACTTACAGATAACGTGTTTGTATATAGAGAAAACCAAAAATAATATACAATTATTAGAACAAATAAGTGAATTTAGCAGAATTATTGGAAAGAAGATTGATGTAACAAAAATCTGTTGCATTTTTAGATATCATTAACAAACAATTAGAAAAAAATTTTTTTTAATATACTATTTACAATAGTAAAATCCTAATGAATGATGCATAAGACCTCTACACAGAAAAATACAAGATATTATTTAGAAAAAATAAGGACGTCTAAAGAAATATAGCAATATACCAGGTTCATGTATTAAAAGACTCAAAATCAATGATCCTGGTCAATTGTAAAGATGCCAATTCTCCCCCAAATTGATCTATAGCAAAGAAAGCCCCAGAAAGTTTTTGGTGTACATTCACAAACTAGCTAAACTTTATATAGAAATCCAAGAATCATTGATGGGCGAGGCAATCTTAGACAAGAAATTGGAAGACTTACAATATCAAATACCCAAGCTCATCATGAAACTACAATAAATAAGAGAGTAGAGATTGGTGGAAAGATAGACAAATAGACCAATGGAACAAGACAGTCCAGGAACAGATCCACACATTTATATATGCAAAAGTGACACTGCAGTGCCCATCATCTTTTCAATAAATGCTGCTAGGTTAACTGCCTATCCCTATAGAGAAAACCGGATCTTGGCCTCTACCCGACAGCAATCAAAGTAATGAATTCTAGATGGATTTTAGATCAAATGAACGAAGTAAAACAATAAAACTTCCAAGAATAAAACATGTAATATCTTCACACTCTGGGATATGCAAGTATTTCTTAAATAAAACCCTACATGCACCAAACTTAAGAAAATACAGATAAATTAAACTATGCTAAAATTTTAAAATTTAAGAAATCATTAAGAGAGTAAAAAGGCAAGCCATTTACAGAAAAGATATTTCCAGCCTCTCTTACAGCTAGGCGTGACCAGGTAGCTAAGTGCTTATGGAGCCTCCAGGAAATATCCTAAAGGTAACTTAACTTAATCAAGCAGTACCACCATCCTGCCTTTCCCCACTTCCTTCCTGCTCTCTAGCATTTGGACATGACACCCTGCATTCCATCAGCCACTTTGGATCATGAAGCTGTTCACTAAGATAGCAGAGCTGAGAGGAGAAGAGACCTGGGACCCTGATAACCATGGAGCTGCCACATAAACACTAGGCTGCCTACCTTTCAACTTCTTTTCCTGAGAGCAAGTAGGCCCTATATACATCGTGGTATGCAGATAATCTTAGCGCTGGCTAGCTACCTTACTCAGGTACAAAAAGGAGGCGTAAATTCAATGGTGTGCTGGCTCAAACCAACTATTAAGATCTGTGTTTAATTTTCAGGAATAACTGTGAGTTGATTGTTAAACAGTTCCATTTTTTTAAATGAAATTACATAAATATAAAACTAGATAAATTATATCAAGAACAAAAGTAAATTAAAAACCTCAATATCTCCTAATTATTTTTATAGCCTTTTACTATCATCTATGTCCTTGAAGTTATTTATACCTGCTCTATCTGCATGGTAGACATCCTTCATAATGGTGCGTTATTATACTCTCTTCTAACTCTGCATCCCGTGGTTTCATGTTGGAAGCTTGAAACTGGCCATTGTTCAGAAGTGTTTCACCATGGAATTCAGCAAATGTTAAAAACCAGGGCTTTTTCTTTTCTTGGAGAGCTTGTAGGTAAACATGTACTAGCATACTACTGAGTGAGGTCAATGCTCTCTCTTGTGGTATTATTTATAATAGCAAAATACTGGAAACAAGCCAAATGTCCATCACTAGGGAGATCGTTAAATAAGCTATGGGTTGATCCACACAGTGTAGTATTCTGCAGCAAAGGAATAAAGATTTCTTCATAATAACAGCCACACAAAGGAGCTCTGAACAGGGAACAGAACGAGGAAGACCTCTGTATCTGGACACTGAATGAAAAGAGCGAGACACACAACAGGGCTTGTAAGATGTCACCTTTGCATGACAAAGGGGTGGAGAGCAGAAATATAAATGCTGCTTATATTTTCTAAAAATCAACAACTGAAGGGTAAACCAACGTGAAGGAAGAGAGGAGGTAGAAATTAAAATGAGAATTCTCTGTGCCGTTTCATAGTTTTGACTGAACTATGAAAATGTTTTACATACCTTAAAAACTATTAAATTTTTAAGAACCAATTTCTAAAATGAAAACAAATGGAAACCTATGATCCTAACTGTATATCAAATTGATGGCATAACCACACAGGGGAAAAAAAATATTTCAAATGACTTTTTAAACACAGTCATTTATAACTTTATATCCTTTATGGGGTATATCCTGCGGACAAAAGAACCACAAAGAAATCTTAAGCTTCATCCAGTGATCTTATTACTGGAGGTAATATTGATATTTTTTAACTATTGGGTGTACAATATAGAATTAGGAAATAAGTGAATTAATGTCCTTAAGGACCGTGATTTTCCAAGAGAAAAGCCATATAAAAGTAAAGTCAAAGAAGTTTAACCAAAACTCTATAATCTTACATTTGTATTAGTTCACACCCTTTAACTATTAAAACAAAGAGAAAATAACAGGTGCCTGTGAGGATGTGGAGACGTTGGGACCTGTGCGTTGTTGGTGGGAATGTAAAATGGTGCGGCCCCTGTGGAAAATGACATGGCAGTTATCAGAACAATAAACATATGAATCAGCAATTCCACTTGTGGGTATATACACAAAAGAATTGAAAGCAGGGACTTGAACAGCTATTTATACACCCATTTTCATAGCAGCATTATTCACAACACAATAGCCAAAGGGTGGAAACAACCCAAGTGTTGTCGTTAATTCATCAGTAGATGAATAAACAAAATGTGGTATATACATGCAAAGGAATATTATTCAGCCTTAAAAAGGAAGGCATTCTGACACATGCCACAATATGGGTGACCCTTGAGGACAATATAGTAAGTAAAATAAACCAGTCACAGAAGGACAAATATTCAGAGGTACAGAATATAGAATGGTGGTTGCTGGAAGAAAAAGGGAGTGGGGAGTTAATGTTCAATAGTTATACAGTCTCAGTTCAGGAATATGAAAAAGTCCTAGAGCTGGATGGTGGTGATGGTTGCAGAACAATGGGAATGTACTTAATGCCACAAAGACATTCATTTAAAAATTGTTAAAATGGTAAAATTTGTTAGGAATGTGTTACATGTTAACAATTTTTTAAAATAGGAAACACCCGTAAGAACTTAGTATTTGTCTCTTACTATGAAATATATATTTCTGAGTGGTGTTTAGTAAAAAGAGCTAGACACATTGACAACCTAGTAGCAATGAGCTCCCCTCTCCCCCACCCCACCCCACTCACCAAGACTATAGTCTCTAAATACTGCTCTCTACTAAATGGAACCTGGACTCTTCAGAGTAATGGCTGATTCCAGTTCCAGGGCAAGAACTGTGCAAGATGTTCTTGGGACATCTTGTTGAGATAGAAAATAAGGGACACTAATGAAGACAAATGGTTCTGTCAAAGGACATAGGAGCCAGAATGAAGGGGCTCCCATCGGCCAAAGGTGGGACAATTTGAGCAAGGAAAATAATCATGGTTGTAACTAACTGAAACACAGAAATCCATCTGCAACACATATAAATCCATGTGTTCATAATACAAGAAAACAAAACTTCATCAGTCACCATTGGGGGCTGCTAGTGCACCAACTCATTACTGAGAAAACCAATAAAGGGGGAAAAGTAAACATGGATCCTACCTTTTCCATACAAACTCTATTTCAGGGTAATCAAATGGTTGATGAAATAAAAATGTGTTTATAGAGGAATTCCAGCAAATGCGTTCAGAAGGAATGACAGAATTGGAACGAATAAGTAAAATGGTCTTAAGCAACCACCACCAACAGATGCCAAACAGTACTCAAAAGGTTGATGGGGAATTTCTCATGAGTCAGGCCGACAACATCAGAATCCGCTCTTCAATCTTAGCACTACTAAATATCAAACCTGTAGATTTTACCACCAACTGAAACAGAACATTGGGGTAAGAGAAACAAATTAATTTGCCACCATGAAGAGGTGGCCAAATCCAGAATACGGGGAATTTTGTAGGACAATTGACCTTGTCCCTTTAACAAACGAATGAGATGAGAGGGATCTGTTGTAAGATAAGAGACTTAAAAATTAACAACCTAATGTAATGTGTGGGCTCATTCGGATCCTGGTGTCCAGAGCATTGTGCTCTGTGTCCCTGGTTGCAATTGGCCCTGTGAGTCTTTAGGGTGAAAATCTTGCAGCTGTGATGATGTATTTTGTCCTTTCTCTTGGCTTTGGAAGAGCCAGTGTGCATTTACCCACAGACCTCAGCTACTGCTAGTAACAAGAAAGTGAATCACTGAATCAGACCAGTTCACCCAGGCTCCCCTCAGACTTTAAGGAGGGTCACCTCATCCCGTCATGACCATCCCACAGCTCGGCTCTGCATCCCTTGCCACCAGGAACAGGTGGTGTTTGGGAAATGGAACCTCAGATCCTCCAAAGGGAGGTGGCCTCCTAGTGGGAGGTAAGGGCAGAGCTGTCACCGCTTTGCTCTAACACCCTGCCCACCCGTCCCTGGACGAGGTCTGGAGAGACAAACAGGACCAACATCTCTCCTTCTTTCCCTTTCTTCTTCCCACCATTCCCTTGACCAGAAAGTCACAAGTTTTTCTTCTAATTCCCCTATATCTTAACCTCCTGCTGCAATAGTGACAGCTGCTAGCTAGAAGGGTGTCTTTCCTACCATGCAGGAGAATTTTATGAGATGCGTCTTCCAAGCTGGGATTTTGATATTCTAATGGGGAGAAGAAGGAATATGGAACATTCTTTCTCAAAATAAATCTTCCCAGCAACATAACCCTACATATCATGCAGAAATGATACGCTAGTACTTTTTCCTTTAAATTCCTCCTGCAACAGTTTCTAATCTGCCAGACATCTGAACACCTTGGCCTACGAGGGCAAAGATCATGTGCTCAGAAAGGCAAATGAAAAAAGCACACCAATAACTCATATTATTACCTTTAAACACACACACACAGACTTAACTGGAATTACAATATGCATAGTTTAAGTTTTATATTTTTAGGTATACAAATAATGACTACATCTTTATTGTAAAAATCAACCCACCATAAGCTGTTTTACAACTTATTTTGCCACTTCAAAGCATAGTTGTGTGTATGTGCTTGCTATTTTCCTATATAAATCAATCTGCTAAAATATACCTTTGAATCCCTGAATGGGATTCCATTGTCCAGTTTATTTTTTATTTATTTATTTTGGTATCATTAATCAACAATTACATGTGCAATATTATGGTTATTAAACTAACCCCATTACAGTCACTGTCTCAGTGTAGTGAGATGCTATAGAATCACTACTTGTCTTCTCCGAGTTGTACAGCCCTCCCCGTGCCCCCCCAACATTACATTTACTAATCGTAATGCCCGTTTTTCCCTCTTATCCCTCCCTTCCCACCCTTCTTCCCCAGTCCCTTTCCCTTTGGTAACTATTAGTCCGTTCTTGGGTTCTGTGAGTCTGCTGGTGTTTTGTTCCTTCAGTTTTTTTCTTTGTTCTTATTCTCCACATATGAGTGAAATCATTTGATACTTGTCTTTTTCAGCTTGGCTTATTTCACTGAACATAATACCCTTTAGCTCCATCCATGTTGTTGCAAATGGTAAGATTTGTTTTCTTCTTATGGCTGAATAATATTCCATTGTGTATATGTACCACATCTTCTTAATCCATTCATCTACTGATGGACACTTAGGTTGCTTCCATTTCTTGGCTATTGTAAATAGTGCTGCGATAAACATAGGGGTGCATCTGTCTTTTTCAAACTGGGCTGCTGCATTCTTAGGGCAAATTCCTAGGAGTGGAATTCCTGGGTCAAATAGGATTTCTATTTTGAGTTTTTTGAGGAATCTCCATACTGCTTTCCACAATGGTTGAACTAATTTGCATTCCAACCAGCAGTGTGGGAGGGTTCCCCTTTCTCCACATCCTCGCCAACATTTGTTGTTATTTGTGTTTTGGATGTTGGCCATCATCACTGGTGTGAGGTGATATCTCATTGTGGTTTTAATCTGCATTTCTCTTATGTTTAGCGATGTGCAGCATCTTTTCATGTGCCTGTTGGCCATCTGAATTTCTTCTTTAGAGAAGTGTCTATTCATGTCCTCGGCCCATTTCTTAATTGGATTATTTGCTTTTTGTTTGTTAAGGTGCGTGAGTTCTTTATATATTTTGGATGTCAACCCCTTATCGGATACATCATTTATGAATATATTTATTCTCCCATATTGTAGGATGCCTTTTTGTTCTACTGATTGTGTCCTTTGCTGTGCAGAAGCATTTCAGCTTGATATAGTCCCACTTGTTCATTTTTGCTTTTGTTTCCCTTGCCCTGGGAGATATGTTCATGAAGAAGTCACTCATGTTTATGTCCAAGAGATTTTTGCCTATGTT